>CAWUFW010008343.1:600000-900192 GCA_963921515.1 Calotriton arnoldi
CTGGGGATAAGACACATGTGGAGACTAGGCTCCTGAGAATTAAGGCCAAAGTTTCACAAGTAAACGTGATTTGCTATTTCAATTACACACTTCTCACACAGAAATCCCTAACATAACACAACCTGTGTTATAACCAAAATGAATTCAGACCATGTACCAAATTCCATGTGACTTCTCTTGCCACACGTGTTCCACTTCCTACATCCCAGAAGCGTGAAAACTTACATATAACATAACGTGACTCAACATATAGTGTTAGTCATCAAAATAATCAATAATCAATAAACAATAATCACTAAACTAATCTATAGAAAACCATAACTCTGCTACCAAGAAATCTGATGCAGCGCGTACAATAAAAACTATTCTCCTCCCAGGTTACTTATAGGTCATCCAGGGGCAAACTATATTTCTCATATCCACATGACGATGGGGCCCATAAACATCGCCTAACACACACACACACTCCTGGATTTCCTTTATACCTTTATGAAATTCTGTACTCCTAGGAGAAGCATGAGAACTAAATGGAGAACACCATTTTATGTACCGCTGGAAGAGCCAAGATATCTTATTACCTTAATTTGTCACTTTCTTTTAGTTATTTCTTAAGATATTCCTGCTCATTGTTTTGTCGATGAATCATTCATTTAAGAAATTAGTTCATAGTGATTAAGACCAGCTGAATCACAATAACCAATTACTGATGTCACAATCATTTAGGAAAATAACCACTGAGTCATTTTGGGTTTAAAGAATCTTAAATTTTATATAATTTTAAAAGCATGAAAAAGAATTTAATACTTTATTCAATTATTCATTCTTAAATTCAAATATTTATTAAGCATAATCATTTTATTGCAGAAAGGAAATTTTTGTCATGAAGCCAAAACCCTAATTACCTGCCTAGCTTCCTAATTTAGCCTAATGATTTCTAACCTAAGTTAGGAATTAGAAATAGCCTGATTCTCACTAACTATAACGGGGGAATATATATATATATATTCACTGAAAAAACCGTAGGTTTCAGACATGTTATAGTTACAAATTAGCATTTAAAAAACCTTTGAAATTCACTGAAAAAACCATAGGTTTCAGGGACGTTATAGTTACAAATTAGCATTTAAAAAACCTTTGAAATTCACTGAAAAAACCATAGGTTTTAGGGACAGTTATAGTTAGTTGGACATTGCACTCGTACAAAACCCGTGAAATTCCCCGTTATAGTTAGTCCAGCTAACTATAACTCGCGCCCCGCAATGCACTGCTGATGACGTCACATATTACATCACTCATGACATGGTCAGTGACATCACTGATGACATCACTGATGACATCTCAAATGACATCACTGATGACATCATCCAGTGACTGTGTGTTTCTGTAAAGTTTAAATATTTTTAATATATATAGGAAAAGACGTATTGAAGAATGAGTGGGTGTGTAAGTGTCTGTATGGATGATTTAGTAGGTGCGTGACTGACTCTATAAGTGAGTGATTTAACGTATCTTACTGAATGCATGGGTTAGTGACTAAACTGGGTGAATGTCTGTATCCGTCTGTCTGTTGCTGTGTAAGTGGCTGCATGTGTTTGTGAATAGCTACATGAGTGTCTATATGAGTTATTGAATGCTTGTCTGAGTATCTGTATGGGTGCCTGAGTGTTTGTGTGGGAGGGGTGTGTGCAACTCTGTGCATAGATGTGTGAGTGGGTGATTCACTGGGTGGATGGTTTCAAGAGTGCATCTGTGATAGACTGTATGGGTGGGTAAGTGTGTGTAAGAGTGTGTTAGTGAGTGAATGTATGTCCCAGTGGTACATGTGTGAGTAACTACATATGTGAAAGGCAGTATATATGTGTGTTGGAGTATATAAATAGCTATAAGCAGAGTGAGTGATTGTGATAGTGGCTGTATGGATGAGTGTGTGCTTGTATCAGTGATTGTATAAGAGCGTAAGAATGTGCTACTATTTGTATGAGTAAGTGAGCTGGTGTGTGTATAACTGTATAGGTGAGTAAATGGTAGTGTGTTTAATTATTTGCATGACTGACTAGGTGTGTGAGTACCTCTATGGATGAGTGGCGGTGTTTGAGTGTCTATATAGGAGTATGAGTGCATATGATAGTCCTGTACTGAGTGACCGTAAGTATGAGTGACTGTACGGGTGAGTGAGTGGATGTGTGCGTAGACCTAAGAATCAGTGAGTGGGTATGTAGTTATTGGTGTTGGAGTGTCTATGGTTTTGCGAATGGCAGTCTGTAATTTAGAGTGGGTGTATCGAAGGTTATATTGGGGTGTGAGGAGGTGCATCAGATTATCACGTGGATGATGTCATCAGTGATGTCATTTGAGATGTCATCAGTGATGTCATCAGTGATGTCACTGACCATGTCATGAGTGATGTAATATGTGACGTCATCAGCAGTGAATTGCGGGGGCGCGAATTATAGTTAGCTGGACTAACTATAACGGGGGAATTTCACGGGTTTTGTACGAGTGCAATGTCCAACTAACTATAACTGTCCGTAAAACTTATGGTTTTTTCAGTGAATTTCAAAGGTTTTTTAAATGCTAATTTGTAACTATAACGTCCCTGAAACCTATGGTTTTTTCAGTGAATATAAATATATACACATACATACACACACACACACACATTGACAAAGGCCGGTGAGGCCAAAACGCGTTTGTCAGTAGCACGGAGGTGCAATAAAATGTTTTTGAAAATATACCATTTTATACAAGAGGAACCAGGAGCTATATTTAAGCAGGTCCTGCACACGTGCTCCAAGGCAATAATGAGGAATTCAAGTACCGTACAGTTCCTAAGGGAGGGGAAGAAGGTCTTTTCTAAAAAGTGCCCTCACACACCCCAAAGGATGTCATGCTTCATCATTAGGCCTTGCTCCTTGTCGAAATGAAAGTAGGACTCACCCAACCGTGATCAAGACTCTAGTCGAAACGTGTTGGTGATGCGATTAAATACTTTGACTATCTAACTCCTGGAGTGCGGCATATTTCTTTTGGTGCTAATAAAATATATATATATATATATCTTACCTATTGGCGGTCGCTAGTAGGTAGTTATAGTTAGGACCTAGTTTCCATTGGAAAAGTGTTTTTCTTTTGCCAATATCTTTGGCGCCGTTTGGTGAATCTTCGCGAAATTTTCAAACCTAATGGGGCGCTCTGGTCAGCTCCTGTCATGAAAGTTTTGAGGTGATCTGTCAAGCAGGGGCTGAGATAAAAGGGGAGTCCCAAAACGCATTTTATCCATGTTAATTTCCAAAACCAGAAAGTGTTAGCAGCCATCTTATGACTCGGTAGAACCGAGTCACAAGAAAAAACATAAAAAACAAGATAAGGGGCCTGCTGAGGGGGTCCCACAGGGACTCCCAGGGCCAAAAAAGCATTTTTTTTAAAAATGGCAGGATTTGCGTAGGGTCTGCGAATCCGGCAGAAAGCGGGTGGGGCAGGTCCCGGGGGCAATCCATAATTGTGCTGTGGGGGCGCCCGTAGCCCCGGGGACCGCCACCGTGCCTTTGCTAATAATGGCCAGAGGGAATGCGGCCCCCCGCAGCCCCGGTGACCGCAACCTCCCCGGACCTTCTTGAAAAGATGCGTGGGGGGGCCCTCCCCCCCATGTTGTCCCAGGGACCGCCACGTCCCCGGGGCTTGAGTTTATTATGAGCGGGGGAGCCTCGCGGGCCCCCCCAAGCCACGGGGATCGCCACCTCCCGGGGCTACTTGTAAAAAATAAGTGTGGGGGGCTCCAGCCCCCCACACTGCCCCGGGGACCACCACCTCCCAGGGGTGCACTTCATTTAAATATGGGGGTCCGTTGCAGACCCCTTGCCCCGGGGACCACCACCTCCCCGGGGCTTCAAATCAGTTGGGAGGGGGCTGAGCGGCCCCCCTCCTAGAGCTCTCCTTGGCCCTGGGGACAGTCACCCCCCACTGCCGGCTCCAGCAATTTCACAGGGTGCCCATCCCCGGGACATTGCAGTTTGCAAACTTCTGCTTTGCTTCATGGAAGCGAGAGCAGAAGAACTGCTCTTGCTTCCATGAAATGAAGCAGAATTGCTTTTGGGCAAAGGGAGCTGCATGTTTGCAGCTCTCTTTGTCCAAAAGCAATGCCGGCTCCCGCAGGAGGCGGGGAGCTGGCAGGGACCGCAGGGGCATTGGGGATCCCCAACATTGAGGCTAGGCCCCAGGGGATGGGGTTCCCAGGGCCAAAAGTAGCCAAGGGAAGGGGGGTCACGCGGCCCCCCTCCCGTAAAGTTATGTACAAAAAAAAAAGAGGCAAAGCCGGGGGATGGGGTCCCCGGGGCCAAAAATGGCCCGGGAGGGGGGCCACTTGGCCCCCCTCCCGTTTTTATTTATTTAAAAAGAAAAAAAGATAATGCCGGCCCCAGGGGATGGGGTCCCCGGGGCCATAATTGGCCTGAGGAAGGGGGTCACATGGCCCCTCTTCCTTTTTAAAAAAAAATTAAAATTGGCCTGTCGCCGGGGGATGGGGTTCCTGGGGCTGATATCGGGTAATGGAACTGGGGGGCATTAATAAAAAAAAATTCTCTCATCATTGGAGTCGCTACTCCATCGCGTCCCCCCAGTGTAACGTCGCAGTGGATTCGCGGATCTACCTTAAATATATAATTTAATAGCATGTAATTTAGAAGGTAGTGTTGCATTTGTGAACTTTTTTTTTAGAGCTAGTGAGATTAAAGTTAATAATTACATTAAATTTGATAAAGTTAGTAATAATATAAAAAAGACAAATTAAAAGTTAAACTTGAAAAGTGTATTGTGTTGTTGTACATTACATTTTTGCTTTTGTTTTGTGGAATCGCGACGGGTTCGCAAAACCGGGAAATATTTAAAAAAAATATGTATGTTAAAAAATAAATAAGATTCACTGTTGAGTTATAGGGTGGCTCTAAAAAGAGCCCTTGTTTTCATTATGAGTTTGTTGTAGCTACATGTAAGTGCGGATGCACAGCTTTAGGTTGTTGAGAAAGACTCTGTTTCCTTGATCTGTGAAGTGTACTTCATCACTTCTGTAGATGTCATTCATATCAAAACATAGATTGTTGTTATACATGGAGCCCATCCCATGGTCTCTGAGGTAAGCAGAAACAGCTTTATTGACATTCTTCCTAGCTTTCTCAATCTCTGGACAGAATTGATTTGACCACTTCCATTTCTGTCTTTGGCATATATTATATACAAAGACAGTTTGAGGGAAAAGCAACATCAATTGTACAAAGGTATCCTTCATGAGCATTTCCAGCCCAACCCCAGTCAATGTGCCTAGTTCATTGCCACCACAGTGCACAATCATGAGGTTTGGGGGTTGGAGATGCAAACAGGTTTTAACCAAAGGCATCAATTGGTGCCACTTTAATCCTCTCTGTGCAATCCATTTAATGTCCACATTTTGTAAAGCTAGGTCTTTGTCAATACCTCTGTGTTCAGCATACGTTTTGCACCAGAAAACATAGCTGTGCCCTACAATCCATACTGTAAGCATCTTGAAGGGATGTCTGGAAGTAATGAAAAGATGTCTGTAGCTGAGGTAGTCTGTTGGTAGAATGAGAGGTATCTAAAATGGTGGAGAAGATGCTGTTTTTGAAAAAGCCGATAAGTGATTGTCTGTTCATTAACATTGTGCACTCAAAAATAGGATGCATGTTACTTTCCTAAAGAAGCATGTTTCTTATTGGTTATGAAAAAATGTTTGAAAGGTACAGTAGATAGGATGAGGTAATATTTTGCAAAAGTCAACCACACCTGTGATTTGCAATTGTAAGCTACTGTGCTGAACTTGAAAATATGGTGAACTTGTGACCTGCCAGTACAGTTGAATGTTGCAGAACTGTTACTAAGGAAACTGGGATTAAGCAGAATGGGGGAAGGGTTGAAAGTTAACTGTGGATTTAAAATGTGAAATGGTAACTTATATATAAGTGATATGTTACTAAATTAAGTTTTTCTAAATCAGTAGTATGTGTAGAAGTAGTCTGTTGTTAAAAAAAAATACTAGTATTATTAGAAGTAGGTTTTTGAACTCCAGTATGAATTTGCGGCTCCATTGCGATGCTACACTGCGGCACTGCGGTGGAGTCGCAACTCCAGAAAATTACAGAACCAGTTTGGGCACTTTTAGAAGACAGTTAGAAAGGGTTAATATGTCCAACCAATAGAAATGTGTTTCACAATTTGAAATGATGTAGAAAGCAATTTGATTTGATACTTACATTTATTTGTGTGCAGAAAGACAGGGAAAGTCTGCCATTACTGGTTTTACCTTGTTGAGAGAGGTGCATTACATTTATTGTGTGCAAAAGAAAATCTTTTATGAGTTTCTGATATTTCATATTTTGCAATTTGTAGGGGGGTATTTGTCTATGTAGGGGTATTTGTAGAGTGCACTGTTACTCCCAACAGTGTCCTGGCGCTAAAGGCTGAAAGGAGAGCAGCGGGGAGGAACATTATTGGCACAAATAGAGCCAGGTTTTCAGTTTCTTTCGGAACAGAGGCAATACTATTTGAAAGGTGAGTTACAAATTTGGGAGGTGTATTATGTATTATGTAGTAGTGCTTTACTGTTTGTAGTGATATTTTTATATTTGAAAAGCTTTATTTTCAAACTTTTGAAATTATTCAAGAACTGTGATGTTTGAAATATGTTATGAAATGTAGAGATGTGTATTGTAGTTTGTTTTATTGTACTGAAATGATGATTGAAATAGATTGTGCATAGTAATATGTGTACATTGGTAGATGGATTAGCGATTATGGTAGTTTGTATTAGTGTGCGGAAATGTACAATTGAAGTACACCGCATAAGTTTAGGTGTCGCTTTGAAATTGGAAGTGCAGTCTGTCAAGTTTTAGTGTACATGGATTTGTGTCTGAGGTATGTCTATACTTGCATATGTATTTTCATATGTCTTATACATTTGAAGATGCAAGATGTATAAAAGACAGGTGTTGCTGCTTTGTATTTGGCTGGGCCCAACACTGTGAGTAGTACAAGAATGGTGAAGCTGCAGCACAAAAGTGAGGTTTAAAACATGTTGACATGAGGTATTAGTGATTAGGCTACTTTGTATAAGTCTCTAGAGAGGTACAGTTGAAATATGCCATATAATTTTTGGTGTGTGCTTGAAATGGGAAGTGTGTTCTCTGAAGTTTTCAGGTCTGCATAGTGTTGCGATTGAGGTATGTCTCAACTTGGAGATGTATTCTGATATGTGTTATGCATTTGAAGATGCTTTACATATAAAACACAGGTATACATCTATTTGTATGTTTCTTTTATATATGGTGTCACTAACAAAAGGTACAGACACATGCATGCATGCTTTCAGGAATATGGCGAGACTTACAACAGAGACATGTGAAGGGTTGCTGCTTTGTATTTGGCTAGACCGAACACCCTGAGTAGAATAAGAATGATGAAGCAGCAGCACAAATGTGAGTTTTAAGATATGTTGGGAGAGGGATTAGTGATTAAGCTACTTTGTATGAGTCTGTGGAAAGGTACACTTCAAATATACCACATCATTTTCAGTGTCTGCTTGCAATGGTAAGTGCAGTCTCTGACGTTTTAAGGCCTTCATGGTCTTGTGACTGAGGTATGTCTCTACTTACAGATGTATTCGGATACGTGTTATCCATCTGAAGATGCTAGACGTGTAAAACACAGGTATACATCTATTTGTATGCTTCTTTTATATATGGTGTCTGTAGGACTTGGCCTTTTTGGCTAAAGTTCCCTAAACTTTTTGCTTTCCCCCTAGACCATTTTCCTGACATAGAGTTGCCAATTTAGATGCTTTGGGTACTTTGCCACTGCTGATCAGTGTCAAAGTACAAGTGTTCCCTGTGTAAAGTGTAATGGTAATTGGTTGGCCATGATTGGTATGTTGCCTTACTAGTAAAGTCCCTAGTGATGTGCACTGTGTGTGCCAGGGCTAGTAATGCAAAGGGTGCGCGGAGAAGGGAACTCAGGCCTGCAGTGTAAGGCCTGCGCGCAGTTTGCTAAGTTAGCATGTTGTCCTGACAAGTTCAACCACTTGTCAGGCCTTACTTTCCCTTTTGCGTACACAGTGGGCACCCCTGTGGTAGGTCCCGGGTAGCCCCTGGGCAGGGTGCAGTGCAAGTAAACGGCAGGACATATACTGAGGTGTGTGTTATGTCCTGACAGTGGAAAACGCTCCATTTCATTTTTCACTGGTGAAAGGCCATCCTGCCCATAGGACAGAATGGGGGAGGCTGGGTATTGTGTTTGTTAGCCTAGTTTCCCATAAGTTTAAAATGTAGAGGTGAAGTTTAGTATGTATGAACTCACAGCGGCATAACACATCTTTCTATGAAAGTGGTTTTATCACTGTGTGTTCAGAAGCCACACTTTTAGAAAGTGGCTGAGTTTTGTGCTTTAAGCATTTCTGTGTGTCTCTGCTGAATGTGGATTGACTGTCTGGATCTGAGAGGGAGAGGAGCCGGGGGAGGTCTTGACCCAGGGAGGGGTTGAGATGGCACCAGGCTGACCTGCAGCTGGAGAGCAGGCGAGGAAAAGCACCGGGAGGTGAAGAGGCCTGGGTTGCGGCTATAAAACAATTGACCCATCTCCTGCTGAGTGATTGAGCATCCAGACCCCCAGTATCAAAGGGAGAAAGGTGACACTGGGAGGGAGACACCCAGAACTGATTTAGGCAGGGGTCAGGGACCCCTGAGCACAACGAACTTCAAAGACGTTTAGGGGTATAACTTGGAGAGCTGAGACCCCTGAACGGGGGGAATGGAATAGAAATGGATTGAGACTGAAAAGGCTTGGACCCATTTCATGGTCAAGAGGAACCTCTGCTAAGGAAGGAACAACTGAAGAGACTGCTGGGGAAGGACCAACCCTTGCTTCGTGATCTGGGGCTGGTCTGCAGTTTGCTGTTTTAACCAGGGAAGAGGCTGTTGGGACTGTGCTTTGTGCGCTGGGTCCCCCTGCTTGAAGAAGACTGTGCTTTGTGCTGTGTTTTGTTACCCCCCAAGGGCCGAGGTGAGCGTGCTCCCTGTTTGGAAACACAGGAACATAAAAGTTTCCGGAGAAGTTTCAAGCGACGCGGTGGGCGCGTGTTGTGGCAGCTTGAGACCCTCGGAAGGTGTGCCCTGTGATCTTGGACACACGGAGGAGAAGTGAGACTCGGACGCACTGGGTGCGTGTCGTGGTGCACCGCAGGCGCTGGTGAAGAGCGCCTGGTTGGCGGGTGCATCGGAGGTGAAGTGAGTCTCGGATGCGCAGGGTGCGTGTTGTGGTGCACAGGAGGCATTGGTGAAGAGCGCCTGGTCAACGTGTGCACCGAAGGTGAAGTGAGCCTCGGACGTGCTGGGTGTGTCGTGGTGCACAGCAGGTGTTGGTGAAGAGCGCCTGGTCAGCGTGTGCATCGGAGGTGACGTGAGACTTGGACACGCAGGGTGTGTGTTGTGGTGCACCGCAGGTGCTGGTGAAGAGCGCCTGGTCGGCGGGTGCATCGGAGGTGAAGTGAGTCTCAGACGCGCAGGGTGCGTGTCGTGGTGCACAGGAGGCATTGGTGAGGAGTGCCTGGTCAACGTGTGCATCGGAAGTGGAGTGAGTCTCGGACTCGCAGGGTGCGTGTCGGGGTGCACCGGAGGCGCTGGTGAAGAGTGCCT
This sequence comes from Calotriton arnoldi, assembly GCA_963921515.1. Classification (NCBI taxonomy): domain Eukaryota; kingdom Metazoa; phylum Chordata; class Amphibia; order Caudata; family Salamandridae; genus Calotriton; species Calotriton arnoldi. The sequence goes on from CAWUFW010008343.1 coordinate 609,693, forward strand.
GGTCATCGAGTGCACCGCAGGAGAAGTGAGGCTCGGACACAGTGAGCGTGTCGGGGTGCGGCCGAAGGCGTTGGTGAAGAGCGCCTGGATATCGGGGCACCGAAGTTGGAGTAAGTCTCACTGAAGCAGTGTGCGTGCTTTGGTGCAACCTGGGACTGTGGAGGTGATTGGCTGATCATCGTGTGCACCGGAAGAAAGTGAGTCTCTGCAACGTGGTGTGCGGGTCTTGGTGCCAACTGAGACCACAGGAAGGAGTGCCTGGTGAGCGTGCACTCAGAGTTGACGTGAAGTTCCATCAGCGTTGTGTGTGTGGCTTCGTGCCAGAGGAGACCCGGAGGGTGATGTGGTGAAGTGCACCCGGAGCAACGTAATCTCAGGGGCGTGGGGTACGTGTGCCCTGTGGCTGCCTGAGACCTTCCTAACAGTCGCGGCCCGGACCGGCAGCCCGGAGGAGCTGAGCTGCCAGGCCGAGCCGCTGATGCCCATTGAGAAAGTTCTACACGGAAGACCCGGTTCGCTGAAGGAGGAGAGGAGAGTGGGGTCGCGCCCCAAGGTAACGTGGATCACTGCCTGGACGGGGCGCAGGCTCGGAGGGACACTCTCTCGGCCTCTCAGTCCTTCTGGCGGCGTGAGCCTTTGCTTCAGCTCTGAGCCCCCGTTTTTCCTTCTGTGCCCCTCGCTGCCCCACTGTTGTTGTGCCCGTGATTTGCCTGCTTTCCCCCCGTTTTTCCTTCTGTGCCCCCGCTGCCCCACTGTTGTTGTGCCCGTGATTTGCCTGCTTTCCCCCCGTTTTTCCTTCTGTGCCCCTCGCTGCCCCACTGTTGTTGTGCCCGTGATTTACCTGCTCTCCCCCCGTTTTTCCTTCTGTGCCCCTCGCTGCCCCACTGTTGTTGTGCCCGTGATTTACCTGCTCTCCCCCCGTTTTTCCTTCTGTGCCCCTCGCTGCCCCACTGTTGTTGTGCCCGTGATTTACCTGCTCTCCCCCCGTTTTTCCTTCTGTGCCCCTCGCTGCCCCACTGTTGTTGTGCCCGTGATTTACCTGCTCTCCCCCCGTTTTTCCTTCTGTGCCCCTCGCTGCCCCACTGTTGTTGTGCCCGTGATTTACCTGCTCTCCCCCCGTTTTTCCTTCTGTGCCCCTCGCTGCCCCACTGTTGTTGTGCCCGTGATTTACCTGCTCTCCCCCCGTTTTTCCTTCTGTGCCCCTCGCTGCCCCACTGTTGTTGTGCCCGTGATTTACCTGCTCTCCCCCCGTTTTTCCTTCTGTGCCCCTCGCTGCCCCACTGTTGTTGTGCCCGTGATTTACCTGCTCTCCCCCCGTTTTTCCTTCTGTGCCCCTCGCTGCCCCACTGTTGTTGTGCCCGTGATTTACCTGCTCTCCCCCGTTTTTCCTTCTGTGCCCCTCGCTGCCCCACTGTTGTTGTGCCCGTGATTTACCTGCTCTCCCCCCGTTTTTCCTTCTGTGCCCCTCGCTGCCTATCGCCATTCCCGCCGCTGCGTCCCTGCGGCCCCGCCCCCTGACTGCCCATTCGCTGCCCCTGCCTCCCGCCTCCCAGCTGCTCCTCCCTCCCACCTCCCCATAAATGGCGGCCGCTGCACGGCCGCGCAGCGGACGTGCGCAGCGGGCGCGCCTAAGGCAAGCCCGTCTGCGCCCGTCCGCGACTGGACCGCGCCCAGCGCCAGAACCCCTGGATCCCACCGATGCAACACCACTCGACGGACCTACGACGCCGCCACACTCACCGCACTCAATGCCGGCCGGAACCCTGCCTGCTACCGAGCCTCACCGAGACGCACCCACGGACCCTTCACCTGCCAAACCTGCCGATTCACCTGCCCCCTGACGTGCACCACCTCCGCCAAGTCGAGCAACAGCAGCAACCACCTGAAATGCATCCTGCTGAACACCCGCTCCGTCCACAGGCACGCCGTGGAACTCTGGGACCTGCTCGACGCAACAGCACCGGACATCGCCTTCCTCACCGAAACCTGGATGAACGCCTCCTCAGCGCCTGACATCGCCATAGCCATCCCGGATGGATACAAGATCACCCGGAAGGACCGCGTCAACCAGACGGGAGGAGGCATCGCCATCGTACACAAGAACACCATCCGCATCTCGACTAACTCCGACGAGACCTTCACCGCCGCCGAACACCTACACTTCCAGATACACACGGACCCCAAGACCACCCTCCGAGGCACCCTCATCTACAGACCCCGGGACCACGCACACTATTCAGCGAAGACATCGCAGACTTCATCAGCCCGCACGCCATGCCCTCCGCCGACTACATCCTCCTAGGGGACCTCAACTTCCACCTGGAGAACAACAACGACAGAAACACCACCGCCCTGCTGGACAACCTCGCCAACCTCGGACTCAAGCAACTGGTGAACACGCCCACCCACTACGCCGGCCACACGCTTGACCCCGTCTTCTCGTCCAGCAAGCACATCTCCTTCAGCCACGCCACCGGACTCCACTGGACCGACCACAGCTGCGTCCACTTCAGCTTCAGAAAGACTGCGACCCACCACCACCCGCAACAGGCTCCCCGCCGGAGCTGGAGCAAGATCACCGCCGAGCAGCTCACCGCCTCCCTCAGCCAGAACACACCCACCGACACAACGGACCCAAACGAAGCAGCCAGCAACCTCGCCAAGTGGCTGACCGCCTGCGCCGACGACCTCGCACCACTAAAAACCCTCCCAGCAGACCCGGAAGCAAGAAAACCCCTTGGTTCACCAACGAACTCAAGGAATCCAAGAAGAACTGCCGCACTCTCGAGAAAACCTGGCGACTCGACCAGACCACAGACAACAGGACCGCCCTCAAGCACGCCACCCGCAAACACCACCAGCTGATCCGTGCCACCAAGAAGTCGGCACTCAAAGAACGACTGGACAACAACGCCCATGACAGCAAGGAACTTTTCAGCATCGTCAAAGAGTTCTCCAACCCCAGCGCCGGAAACAACGACATCACCCCCTCGCAAGACCTCTGCAACTCACTCTCCGCGTTCTTCCACCGCAAGATCACCGACATACACAACAGCTTCAACGCACAAACAACGCACCCTACCGCCGAACCAATGCCCGCCACCACCACCCTCTGCAACTGGACCCCGATCAACACCGAAGACACCACCCGCACGATGAACTCCATCCACTCCGGATCACCAACCGACCCCTGCCCACACCACGTCTTCAACAAAGCCGACGCCACCATCGCACCCCATCTCCGGGACATCATCAACTCCTCCTTCCGCACCGCCACCTTCCCGGAGAGCTGGAAGCACGCCGAGCTTACCGCCCTCCTGAAGAAACCAACGGCGGACCCCACCGACCTCAAGAACTACCGCCCCATCTCGCTCCTTCCGTTTCCGGCCAAAGTCATCGAGAAGACCGTCAACAGACAGCTTGCCGCCTTCCTCGAGACGAATGGATCCCTCGACCCCTCGCAGTCCGGGTTTCGGGCCAACCACAGCACCGAGACCGCCCTTATCGCAGCCACCGACGACATCAGAACCCTAACCGACAACGGGGAAACAGCTGCCCTCATCCTCCTGGACCTCTCCGCGGCGTTCGACACCGTCTGCCACCGCACCCTAGTGAAGCGCCTCAGCAACATCGGAATCCGAGAGAAAGCACTGGAATGGATCATCTCGTTCCTCGCCGGAAGAACCCAGAGAGTCCGCCTCTCCCCGTTCAGATCCGAAGCCACCGAAGTCATCTGCGGCGTTCCACAAGGATCCTCACTCAGCCCGACCCTCTTCAACGTCTACATGAGCCCCCTCGCAGCCATCGCACGCCGACACAACCTCAACATCATCTCCTACGCCGACGACACCCAGCTGATCCTCTCCCTCACCAACGACCCCACTACCGCCAGAGCCAACCTGCACGACGGGATGAGAGACGTCGCCGACTGGATGAGGAACAGCCGCCTTAAACTGAACTCAGACAAGACGGAAGTCCTCATCCTGGGCTCATCACCCTCCGCCTGGGACGACTCCTGGTGGCCCCCGGCCCTGGGCACCGCACCCAAGCCAACGGACCACGCACGCAACCTGGGCTTCATCCTGGACTCCTCCCTATCAATGACCAAACAAGTCAACGCCGTCTCATCTTCATGCTTCAACACCCTGCGCATGCTCCGCAAGATCTTCAGATGGATCCCCACTGAAACCAGGAAGACCGTCACCCAGGCACTCGTCACCAGCCGACTGGACTATGGGAACACCCTCTACGCCGGAACCACAGCCAAACTTCAAAAGAGACTCCAGCGCATCCAGAACGCCTCCGCACGACTCATCCTGGACATCCCCCGACACAGCCACATCACCGTACACCTGAAAGACCTGCACTGGCTCCCCGTCAGCAAGAGAATCACGTTCAGACTCCTCACCCACGCACACAAGGCCCTCCACGACCTGGGCCCAAAGTACCTCAACGACCGCATGTCCTTCTACACGCCCACACGCCAGCTACGATCAACCAGCCACGCCCTCGCCACCGTACCACGCATCCGCAGAACCACCGCCGGAGGAAGATCCTTCTCCTACCTGGCGGCCAAGACCTGGAACTCCCTCCCCACTCACCTTCGGCGAACCCAGGACCATCTCGCCTTCAGGAAGCAGCTCAAGACCTGGCTGTTCGAGCAGTAACTTACCCCCTCCCCCAGCGCCTTGAGACCCTCCCGGGTGAGTAGCGCGCTCTATAAATGCCGTGATTGATTGATTGATTGAGTGGGGCCCGTACTGCGTTCAGGAGTGGCATTACTGGGGCCAGAGTGAGAAGCTGTACTATGTGTCATCGTTGATACGTGTGGGGGGGAACTGTTATCGAAGAGGCTGACTGTCATAATACACATTGCCAATATTGCTGCTAACGAACTGCCGGACTGTCTTAGGATGCCTGACATTATTTCTGCATAACGAAGTACACGATTGTAGCGCTACGCATTGCATTATTTCTCCCTTGCAAAGTACAGGATTGTAGCGGCCCGCATTGCATTATTTCTTCATTGCAAAGTACATTATTGTAGCTACACATTGCATTATTCCTTCATTGCAAAGTACATGATTGTAGCGGTGCGCATTGCATTATTTCTTCCTTGCAAAGTACGTGATTGGGGTGTGACGCATTGCATTATTCCTTCATTGCGCAGTACATGATTGTAGCGGTACGCATTGCATTAATTCTCCCATTGCAGGTACCGGGGTGTATCGTTAAGCATTGTATTATTTCTCCTTTGCAAAGCACAGGATTGTATCGTTACGCAACGCACTATTGTTTGTCCATTGCAACGTGTGTGATTCTAGCATTACGACCAGCATAGCATTTTGAAAGCGGTGGTTGGGATTTGAACCTACCAACCAGCCGGAACGAATATTACCCTTTATTCTATGCTGCCTTATGTATTGTGTGGTCTGATCGTATATCTTTTTACATAAAGTTTATACTCGTTTTATCAAACTAGTGTGGAGACCATTTGTGGTGTCACCAGTGGGTTGTTGTGAGTGTGGTTGCACCTACTATACACTCGTGCCTTGGAGATAGGCCTGGCTGCTCATGCCAAGCTACTAAGGGGGTGAGCAGGGCTATCTCAAACGGTGTTCTTACTTGGCCTAACGTTGAGTGAGGAGTCCCGGGTCTCGCATTTAGTAACAGTGGTGCGGGACGGGGACTCCGGCTTCCAACAGTATCACCAGCAAAAGGTACAGACGCATGCATGCTTTCAGGAATATGGTGAGACTTACAACAGAGACATGTGAAGGGTTGCTGCTTTGTATTTGGCTAGGCCGAACACCCTGAGTAGTAGTAGAATGGTGAAGCAGCAGCACAAAAGTGAGGTTTAAGACATGTTGGCTGAGGAATTAGTGATTAGGCTACTTTGTATGAGTCTGTGGAAAGGTACACTTCAAATATACCGCATAATTTTCGGTATCTGCTGGAAATGGGAAGTGCAGTCTCTGAAGTTTTAAGGTCGGCATGGTCTTGTGACTGAGGTATGTCTCTACTTACAAATGTATTCTGATATGTGTTATCCATCTGAAGATGCTAGACGTGTAAAACCCAGGCATACATCTATTTGTATGTTTCTTTTATATATGGTGTCACGAGCAAAAGGTACAGACTCATGCATGCATGCGTTCAGGAATATGGTGAGACTTACAACAGAGACATGTGAAGGGTTGCTGCTTTGTATTTGGGTAGGCTCAACACCCTGAGTAGTAGTAGAATGGTGAAGCAGCAGCACAAAAGTAAGTTTTAAGATATGTTGGCAGAGGGATTAGTGATTAGGCTACTTTGTATGAGTCAGAAGAAATGTACACTTCAAATATACCGCATCATTTTCAGTGTCTGCTTGCAAAGGGAAGTGCAGTCTCTGAAGTTTTAAGGCCTTCATGGTCTTGTGACTGTGGTATGTCTCTACTTACAGATGTATTCGGGTATGTGTTATCCATCTGAAGATGCTAGACGTGTAAAACACAGGTATACTACTATTTGCATGTTTCTTTTATATATGGTGTCACTAGCAAAAGCTACAGACACATGCATGCATGCTTTTTAGGAATATGGTGAGACTTACAACAGAGACATGTGAAGGGTTGCTGCTTTGTATTTGGCTAGGCCCAACACCCTGAGTAGTATAGAATGGTGAAGCAGCAGCATAAAAGTGAGGTTTAAGACATGTTGGCTGAGGGATTAGTGATTAGGCTACTTTGTATGAGTCTGTGGAAAAACACAGGTATACAACTATTTGTAAGTTTCTTTTATATATGGTGCCACTCGTAAAGGGTACAGACACATGCATGCATGCTTTCAGGAAAACGGAGAGAGTTACAACACACAGATGCGAGGGGTTGCTCCTTTATATTTGAATAAGCCCAACACTCTAGGTGTTATTTTGAAATGGGAACGCCAGTCTGTGAAGTTTAAGGGACTTTATGGTGTTGTGCATGACGTATGTGTCTACTTCTACATCTATTGTCTGATGTATTATGCATCTGAACCTGGTTGGTTTGGGTACTGGTAGAGAAATCCTTTATTTCTGCTCTGTCATTCAGTTGCAGAGGTTGTGATGTCTTCTGAATGAAAGAATTGTGCAGTGTCTGACATAGCTTGTTCAATACCCAGGTGCCATATTTTATGAGTAGAAATGAATACATACACTTTTTCTTACTCAAATTTAGATAGCATGCGCTCTGAGATGTTACTGTTTAAACGTTTGGTTCTTGTTATAGGTTTCATAATATGTAAAGTATAATAATCTAAATATTTCTGAGTTATGGAGACATTTGCAATGCAATTGAAAGTATTTGTTTATTTACAGATGAGAATATTTGTATATAATTATTTTAATAATATAAAATTATTTTTAGAAACTATTTAAACTTTTCTTTTTTTTCCAGATATTTACAAATATTAGTAAGAAAGATTGAGTATGGCAAGAAAAGATCAAAAGAGAAGACAATAATAAAAGTATTAGTTAAAGGAAAGTGAAAAGCAGAAATTAGATGAAGTGCAAAATGTTACATTGAAGAAAAAGACTTCTGGTAAGAGAACTAAAGAGTTTGTTAAAAGACTTTTAAAGAATGTAAAGAATTTTCAAAATGCGGAAAAGAGAAAGGAAAGTTCTACAACCAATCAGAAGGAAACAAAAAAAGGACATATTAATAGAAAATCATGTTATGGGAAAACAATCCATGTTGAAAGAAGGCTGAAAGAATATAAAGACATAAGGAAGAGAATGTATAGAAGTAGAGTACTACAAAATGTATTGAAGGATTGTAAAAAATATAAAAAGAGATCAGTAGTTTATAAGAAAAAGTAACAAATTGAAAGTGTAGTAGAAAAAGCTTTTGAATTGAAACGAAAATTAATTATATTGGTATTGAAGAGAATGAAAACATTGAATAAAACAATGCACTTTATGAAGGAGAAAAGCAAAAGAAACAGACTGTTTAATAGAAGTAACTTTTACCAAACTTTTACTGGTGAATGGAAGCATACTTCTAGTACTGAGCCTTTCTTTAATGAAGAAAGCTATTTTCAACAAAACACATTAGTTCATGCAGTTGATACTAGTGGTCGATGCTATGAGATGAAAGATGGTTGTCCAATTCAAAAAGAAAGGATGGTTCCTAGGAATGTGGAAGAAGTAATAGCTGAAGAAGTTCAAGGAAGGCGTACACAAGCTCCAGTATATAAGTGGGATTGTAGTAGTATTTGTAGTATTCGACAGGAATCTATTGACATATTATGAGTTTTTTGACGAGAATATGCCAAAAAAAAGTGTTAAACAGAAGATTAAGATGTTACAAGGACTAGATCCATGTAAAGTAAGAAAATATACTAAGTTGCAGGGTCGTTCTCTGGCTTGTCTTTCTAGAAAAGTGTGTAAAAGTACATTTCATCACTTAAGAATGTTAGCAGTACACCACTCAGAAATGCGGAAGTTAGTAAGGAGACTCTATTATGTAAAAAGGCCTGCATTATTTTTAAGTGAAATTAACACAGCTCTTTTGCATGGTGCAGTATCAGATGTAAAAAAAGTTTGTGATGATATACAGTTTCGTTTCTTTCGTTCACAAGAGGAGTGAAGAGGAAGTGAGAGGTGTTGAAGAACAGGTGGAAGATATTAGTAGAGACAAGTTTGCAGAAGAAATTACAAAGTTTAAGATAGTTTCACCCGAAAATCCAAACTATGTTTGTATTTGTTGTCGACGTACTCACTATAGAAGTCAAACTAGGAATGTTGATCTATATTTAAAAGGTAAAAAGGAAAAAAATGATAAGTGGGAGCAATTTGGTGCTTATTTGTTAGTGGAAGGTCGTTTTGAGTTGGCTACGGATCAATGTATTTGTAAATATTGTTACAACAAATTAGAAGAGAACAAAATGCCAGCTAGAGCTGTACATAACAACTTAGAGTTGGTAGGTATTCCTCCAGAACTGGCAGATTTAAATGCATATGAGTCCATTCTTATCCAATCTGTGCATCTGTTTCAGGCTATAGTTCATATGGAGCCTAATACAGCTAAGCTGCCTCCAACAGATTTACAAAGAGGTCTGAAAGGAAGAGTTGGGTACTTACCTTTAGATTTTAAGAAAAATATTGAAACTGTTGGTATAGACAGGGAGGAAAGTGAGCCTATAGTTATTCTAGTTAATGGTGTACCAACAAAGAGTTGAAAAATATTGCAAGAGTTTGTAGATGTTAACAAACTTCAAAAGGCTACATTATATCTGGTACAGAATAATATTTATTATAAGAATGTAAATGTGGATGAACAGGAAATATGTTTAGAAGATGAAACAGAAATTTCAAGTGGCCAAAAAGAACAAGTCGACAAGTCCAGGAGTGAAGAAATTTATGAACATTACAGTATACATCCTCTACATTCAAAAGAAGTGATAGGAAACAGTATTGAATTATTTAAAATGAAGAAAGCAAAGGGAACTCCCATGAGTGTATGGGAAAACGTTTATAAGCATGTTGTTTTCCACAGCTGTTCCCCACTGGAGAAGGTGGATAATATGATGAACGAGCAGTACGAATTCCAGCTTCAGAATACCGCTCGACAAGATTGTACTCAGAAGATTCAAGATTTCGACAGTGCATTCCAAATATATTTCATCTTCTGTTTGAAAGTGATTTGTCTGCAGTTTCATAAGCAGTGAGCCACATATTAAAAACAGGAGTTCATCTTCCACATGTTTCTGCAAAAGAATTCTTGGACAAAGTTCAAGAAAGAGATGAACATTTAGAATCTCAGTTAATTAATTTGATGGCGTATCAACGTGGTACCAATGTGTATTGGTATCGTCGTCACGGAGAACTTAAATGTATGTTAAGAAACTTAGGTACTCCTACATGGTTTGTGACACTTAGCTGTGCTGAATATGCATGGGACGATTTACTTGAATTTCTACGAGAAGCAAATTCAAATGTTAAAAATATTGAATTGAAGACACCTGTAGAACTCTGTTCCTTGGATCCTGTAACTGTGTGCAGGTATTTTAACCATAGGTTTCAAAGTATGATATCATTTATCTGCAATAAAAATATTCCCCCTCTTGGAGAAGTTACTGATTTCTTTTGGCGAAAAGAGTACCAAGCCAGAGGTGCTCCTCATATACACATGCTATTATGGATCAAGAATGCTCCAAAATTTGGAACTGATACTGATGAAAGTGTTTTGTCTTTCATCGAACAGTATGTTACCTGTGCCATTCCAAGAGAAGGAGGAGAAAACAGCCCGAGACAACAAGTTTTATGGTTTCAAAGTCATCGATGTGGAAAATACTGTCGACAAAAATACAAGTCTAAAGGGAAATTGTATACAAAATGTCGTTTTGGATTCCCACGTCCAATAATTTCTAAAGGAAGAGTAAATAGTTTTATGTCAGCAGTAAGGCATACAATAACTCTGAAATCTCCAAAGAATACATACAATTTAAAAAGAACCGAAGATTCAAAGTATTTTAATGACTACAAGCCAGTGATTTTGAAAATGTGGAATGCAAACATGGATATTCAATATGTTGCAGATCATTCAATTGCTGTTGCTCGCTATGTTACATCATATATAGCCAAATCTGAAAAGACAGGGATGACAGAAATGTGGGAAGAAATTTCACAGGAAAAGAGTTTTAGCAAGAAATTGTACAGCTTTAGCTTGAAAATGCTTTCCCATTGAGAGATTGGATCCTATGAATGTTCGGATCGCTTGAGCTCTTCCAATCAGTGGCAGCTCCCCCATTGGGGCGTGGGGGCGTCGCCCCACTGCTTTCTCGCAGTGCGAGAAGGCAGAAACATAAAATGGTAAAACTACTATTTTATGTTTCTGCTTCTCGCACTGCGAGAAAGCAGAAGTGCCTGGAGTGCCTGGTTGTGGGCGGGCAGTCCTGGTCACGGGCAGGGGGGGAGTGGCTTTGCCCACTGTTGTGTGTACTGACTGTTTGGTCGGCCCCAGGGCCGAACAAAGCAGTCATGCGCACTACCCCATTTTCTCTATGTAGGCTGATGCATGCAGCCTACATAGAGAAAATGGCCCGGCTGGGGCGCTCTCCGCTGCGCCTCACCAATCACAATGCTGCCATTGCAGCGTTGTGATTGGTTAGGGGAGAGCAGTAGGAGGGAGGCTGACTACAATGCGCCAGGACTCCAGAGCAAGCAGAAGCTGAGGCGGCAGCGCGTGATGCGGTCCTGGAGGAAGCAGGTAAGGCAAGTTTTTTTATTTTATAGAAGATAAGTCCCACTTCCCTCTCCCCCCGCGAACCCACCCGCCCGTTTTGCCGGCCGCGACTGATCGAGGTGCGGTAGCATTGCTTAACCGGGATGTGATAAATTATTGATAATGATATAACACGGTCTGGGGACACACATTACAAAAGGAACGCGCTGCACAAGGGCCCTGGGAGGGTAGGAGGTTTGTCCTTGATGTCTGGGTGGTCTGTCTTTCTAGCAGCTTGTTCAGCGCCTCGAGGCGCACGGGTAGGGTGGAAGCACATCCGATTTAGTCGAAGAGACTCACACCATTAAATATTGTGAAGATCAGCGTCACTAAGCCAGAGCATCCAGCTGTCGATCCCTGGAACTAATATTTCCAGCAGTGACATTCGGATCTTAAATTGGCTTCCTGTCCGGCCCCTCGTGGGCTCCTCCCCTGACTCGCAGGCTGGCTTCAGCGCAGTTGTGCTGGTCTTGAGCAGTCTGCGAGGCAGGTGTGGGCACAGTATGTGTCTCAACTCTAGGACCGCTCCAGACTGAATTTTCTCTTAATCTTCCAGCCTCTTATTAACGTCAAACTCCGGACTATTAAAATTATCTCCTAATTTCTCCTTGGAGCTTTACAAAGAAAATGCGCTCTGCGTTCCTTATTGTTTAAGCAATCTCGGGAATTTAAATTACTTCTCAGCAGCATTTGATGCACACATTAATGTGAATTTCCCTAAAACCCTGGAATGCTGAATGTGTTTCCCTGTAAACAACTTTACAACCGGGCAAAAATACAAATATGTCTCACCGTTAACAACAAAATGAATTGGTTGTTCTGCATTGGTTACAGTGAGAACCAAACTTTAATTTAATACCAGACGCTGACGGTGTTTGCCACGTTTCACCTGCAATATAATGAATGTCTGATTAGACCGGCGTATATTTTTAGAAATAATTGCTCGATGAACCATTTGTGTTATTAGCTATCTTTATTTGCCAAATGTAAGAGGAGCGCAAGAAAATTAAAAATTAATCAACACAATTTACGTAACTAAAAGCTGACATCTACTGGGATATTTTTCAAAAAAGGGACAGCAGCAATTATGCTGGAAAAAAATATTCGTTCCTGGAGTTTGAACGATTATAGCAATTTCCACCAGGGGATTTCGCAGCCAGATTCCAGTTCTAGGCAACAGTGATTAATATTATGGTTATTAATGAGAAGTCGTTTTTGTATATCTGGGGGTATTTAGGTGTCAGTGCTCTGAGAGCAGCGTGTTTAGCATATTAACAATAAAGCACGGTGAGAAGAAATAAGGGTACAACGATTGTTATGATATATGATGAGAGAATTCTGACAGAAGGGCGGTTTCAATGAGGCAATGCGGATATATAAAGAGACTTATGGTAAAGGAGTCAGTACAATACTTTACTACGTTGAAATAGGGTAAACATGATGGTGCAGTGAATTATATTGAAGTAATGTGCGTAAAAGTGTCACCACCGTATTCTACAATTAGGTAATGGGTTCAAAGGCCAGTCCAATTAATGTAATGAGGGTATACTTTGGTACCGTGAAACAAAACGAGGAAATAAGCACAGAATAGCTGACCCCACGAAATAAAATGGGGGATAATGGTATAAGACTGGTGCCATGTTATACGATAATAGACAAACGGAGGCATCGTGATACGTGATGAGGGAGCAGTGTGAAAACACTAGTACCGTGATATCGTGTGAGGAAATCAGGATAACTGAGTGAAATATAAAGAAAGAATGAGTTTAAAAGGTTGGCACTGTGATTTATTACAAGGGGATGACAAAAAAGGGGCTGTTGTGATGGTATATAACGAGGGAATAAGAGCAGAGCAGCTGGAGCAATGGAATAGAGTAAGGATATAATGGGAAAGCTGGTGCTGTGAAATATAGGGGAATAAAGGCGATTGGCGGAAATATAATGAGGGGGTGAGGGTAAGAGACTGGCTGGCACAGTGGTCTTTTATATGAGTACGTTTCATTCTGGAATGGCTTCGCAGCGCTTAGGAAGTTCAGAGGAATGGACACTAGGTACAATGTGGTACGCCCCTCAGGCAACCAGACTGCGGCAAATCCCAGCCAAGGCCACCAATATACAATCAATAACAAAAGCCAAGCTGAGGCACAATTTAGGGCCACAGTTTATACTGTGAATGGAACGTTAACGTTCCTAATGCAGCTACTGGTCTGACACTGACCCGCACTTCACAGCAGCTTTCCCTCTGTCCATGTGGTCGTGACAAGAGCAAACGGTGGTTTTTGCAGGACTGTTCTCGGTTCCTGTTGAAATTAGCGTCCGCGCGCATTCTACAAAGATGTTTTTAAACGAAAACAAGTATATTTTGATATTTTTTGGTATATTATGTTACATGTGATTACAATATTTAACTTAACTGTACACCACGTAGCCTTTTGTTACATTTCCTTTCTTTACTCTCCGACATGCTGCGTTATGTTCTGCTATGTGAGGGAATGGTGCGCGAGGTTATGTTCCGTCACATTATGTGATGCTATGCTAGGTTGTGTTACGTTGGACCACTTTACGTTGTGTTGCTTGTATTCCCTTATGATGCATGTCTTTCTGTTATGTTACATTGTTATGCATTATGTTATGTTATGCTTCTTTTGGTTCTGGCACGTTATGATGGGGTGCTATTTGTTATGTTATGGACATTACTTCTCTTTATTTTACAATTCATTTCGTTATATTATGTGTTTTGTGCGATATTATGCTACCCTTTACGTTTGTGTTATGCTACTTTATGCTATGCAATGGTTTGTTAGAATGCACTATGTTATGTAAATGACATTGCTTTATGTTACAAATCTTTTTATTATACTGTGTGGCTTTTCCTTACGTGATGATATCCTACGGTGTGCTTCATTTTGTCAAAATAGATGCACGGGTTGTGTAGCGCCGTAATGGCTTGAAGGGTTTGCATGGCAAACTTGAAACAGGGCCTTGCTGACAAGCCAGGTGATGGCCGGCACTTCTCAGGTGCATAGCAATACCTTAAACGGGGCCTTGAGGCAGCAGGGGCGTTACGCAGGGACCTGCTGGGGGATGGAGGTTCAATACAAGGTCAATGATATATGTGAATGTGATACATATATATTTTGAGCACAGCCTGCAGCATTTACGGAATAGTGTCACACTCTCAAACTTGCTTGAAAATGCATCATTTGCCTACTCTTTTTTTCAAAATTTTCTCGGGGGGAGAATCCCCCCGATCCCCATAGGTATTTCAGGCTCGCTCACTACGCTCGCTTGCCACAGTGAAGTACGACAATTGCTTTTCGCCTCACCACTTTCAAATGTCACCAGCCGCCACTGCTGCCAATTTATATACAAAGTCAAGAGGAATCATTTGGGTGAGTTTAGGTCTTGCCTCCACATGAAATAGAGTATTGAAAACATTACAAGAAATCGAATACTTAGCAATGAATGAACCAGAAAGTACAGATACAGATAGTTAAAACTAGTATGTTGGATACATACTATCCCAAAAGGAGTCCACATCTGGAAAACCTATGCCTCTATGAAATACTTCAACACTACAGCTTTAAAAGAAACGTTACAGAAAATATAAATGAAGAAAAATATGCAGAAATTGGATGTGACGGATGTTTGGTAAAACATGCCAAATGAAATCTTATTAACCACAGAAAACTGAGTTGCAAAAGTCCAGATAAGAGGGAATTTTTCTATTTAGCACTTCTGCAACTGTTCAAGCCTTGGCGTAGTGAAACGGAATTACTTGGAGATTTCGACTGTTATGAAGATTCTTTTAATGCATGTAAAGATAGTATTCAATGCACAATTTTCCCAACTTATCTACAAATGTTAAATGATGAGATTGAACAAGAAACTTCTATTGCAGCTGAAATAGCTAGAGACAGTTCTCAAGATAGTCAAAGTTCGGCTCCACTAAGTCAAGATCCACTAGGACAACTAATTATTGAAAATGAAGCAGGAATAGCCGTGAATGAAGTAGAAACAGCAATGCAAGAAGCACAACAGGATATTATCCAGTTGGGAAAGTTAGAAGAACAACTAAATATTGAACAAAAATAAATATATGTCATGATTCTCCAGTCTCTAGGGAATCCTGTTGTATGTATGGACCAAGCCCTTGAGCATCCATGTACCCTGCGCAGTGTATGTACAACATTCTTGAACAATGCAGCAGTGCTGCGCAGTGGAGTAACAGAGTACACATTCATAACCAGCGCTGCGTAGTAGAGTAAACAAGAGTCATGACCAGTACTCCAGCAGCAGCCTATCTCCTGTCATCCATATGAACACAATGCCTTATTATTGTAGAAACATTGCCTTGATATCCTATGTGCGTCTTTTGTGCTGAGGAAAGTGTTTGTTTTTATTGTTTAGCCTTTTTCAATCCCCATGCTGCTTTCATTGTTGTTATTTATTTGTAGCCGCTCTAAGGGTTAAATGCGCTTGGGACGTATGCGCTTGGGACATATTTCGCCCCTTCACAGCCACCGTCATCAGCGCTCCCAGTATAAAAGATGCCACGCCCAGCCGCACCCTTGCAGATTATTCCAGCTTCCACGATTGAGCGTCGGAACGTTTCTTCCCGGCTCGGCGCTTTGATGTGTGTCACTTTCTGTTCCCGCTGCGGTGCTCCCGGCAAGAGCCCTTGCATGGTCCCGCTCCTCCTACGGTGCTCCCGGTGAGTTCCTCGCAGATCCAACGACGAAGACCACAGGTAGGAGATATCCTTTCCTCAGTTTATTAAGATCTGCATTCCGTTTTCAGAACTTGGCATTGTTTATCATAGAAGGAGTTTGTAAAGCCTGATTTAGTTCACAGTTTAACCCTCAATAACCCATGGAACAATTTCAAAACGAAGAATAATTCCAGGCTCTTCCAAAAAGACATAACTACGGTAAAGCACCTATACTTTTGTAATAAGTGCGTCCATTATGAAACATTTGCAAAAGAAACATACCATGCACCTATGCTCTTTGAAATAAGTGCGCATAAGATGAACAATACAAAAACTAAGGATTATAAAGGTTTTCAAAGGTCATCCACGGAAAAGTGGTTTTTATCTCTTCTATGTTCCACTTTGTATAGACACTTCTTACAGACTTTTGTGAGACACTTTTAAAGGATCTTATCTGAATTATTTTGGAATCTGTGACCTATTGCTAACAGTTTTATTTTCAGGTAAGAGTGGCTCTTAGTGAATGTAATATTGCAATCCAGTAGAACGAATCCACAGAGGTGAACTCAACTGTACCTTGCTATCGTTCCAGATCTCCCTCCCCGCAGTACCCTCCCTAATTCCCTTCCCCTCATCTGGCCACTTTGATCCTCTGGTGATTTTTACTCATAGTCAGAGCTGCCGGAAGGTGGGCCTCTTGAGGGTACTGCTCCTGAGGAACTTTACCCCTCCTGACAGACTAATCCACCCACGGATTCTGTTCCTCCCGAGCAGTATTGCCAAGAGGGCCACGTTGGATGATATCTGCAAAATGTTAGGAAATATGCAAAAGGAATTAACCGCAGCAAGATTAGAAACAGCAACGCTGGCTAGCCGCGTAGCTCAGTTACAAGCTCATATCCCTGCAGGACCTCCTACACCCCCTACTGCAGTCTGAGTAACAGCTGGACCAGTTCCCACGGTTTCCATCACAGTACCGTCAACGGTACCCTTAGCACCCCCTGAACGATTTTCCAAAGACTCAACTAAATTTCAGACCTTTTTGACCCAGATCCAGCTACATTTTATGGTAAAGCCAGCATCATTTCCGGATGCTCAATCCAGAATAGCCTTCCTTATCTCTTATCTTAGTGGTGAGGCTGCCATTTGGGCAGTGCCATTGGTCAATTCAGATGATCCTTTGTTGTACAACTGGACTGCCTTTAAATCTGAATTTGAAAAAGTCTTTGATAGACGCACTATTACTGGGTCAGCAGACCGCGAACCTCTTGAGCTCAAGGAAGGTAATAAAGACCTCATCTATTATCTGACACAATTTAACCGATTAATTGCTGAGACCAATTGGCCCGATGAAAAAAGAACTGCGCTTTTTTATCAAGGATTAAAGGATGAACTCAAAGACCTAATAGCTCCTATTGATCCGCAACCTAGGGATTGTGCAGAATTAATAGCCTTAACTCTACGCTTAGATCACCGTTTATCAGACAGAAAAGGTGACAAAAAGAGACCAGAGATCAGACAACCAATACGTCCAAGAGATCGAGAGAAGGGTATCCAATCACGTATCGATCTAGGTGAACCAATGGAAGTTGGGGGATTAAGGAAATCCCTTACCCAAGAGGAAAAAGAAACACAACGTAAACAGGGTCTGTGCCTCTACTGTTGAAAAAAGGGGCATTTCGTCAAAGAGTGTCCAAATAAACCTAAAAGCCTTAGATCCACCGATATGGTAGATAAAAAGCAGGAAAACTAGCGAGCTCGAGGAACAAACAGAGGTATTTCTCGAGTATCACTCCTGATTCCTCTGGTCAACTCATTGCCAATACTCTTCAGGTTTCTGCTCCACACTTATCCCCGAATGTAGTATTTATGATACCTGAAGTTCTGAAAAAAGAAGCAGTAGTCATGATTGACTCCGGAGCCACCGGGAACTTTGTCGATGTTACCTTTTGCTCTAAATTAGGCATACCAACTATAAAAAAGAAAAACCTGAAGCCGTTCATGCTGTTGATGGTTCTATATTTCCTCAGGTTTGATCACCCACACTACTGTCTACCTTACCATGATAATGTTGTCAGCAGAAAACAAGCATTCTGAGGAGCTTTGTTTTGATCTGATTGATGCACCACAATTTGGAGTCATTCTAGGCATGCCCTGGCTAACCCTCCACAACCCCACTATTGATTGGGCCAAACGAAGCATTAACCTAGATTCTGAGTGGTGCCATCAGGAGTGCCTTTCTCCACTGAAAACACAAGAGCAAGTCGACTTCAGTAAAGCAAAGATCCTGACTGGAGCTCATTGCATTGCTACAGCTGCTGAGCAAGAAACCGAATTACCCCTTCAATATGAGTCGTTCCGCGATGTATTCTGCGAAAAGAGTGCGGAAACCTTACCACCACATTGTGATTATGATTGCGAAATCGAACTAATACCTGGGGCCAAGATACCATGTAGCAGAATTTATGCCCTTACAGAGGTTGAGAACCAGCATCTGCGCTAATATTTGGACAAACTTCTAAAAAATGGATTTATCCGACCATCTAAATCTCCTGCAGCTTCTCCTCTGTTCTTCGTACCAAAGGATAACAGCGAATTGCGCACTTGTATAGACTACAGAGCTCTGAATAACATCACAATAAAAAACAGATATCCTCTGCCACTTATCCCAGTGCTGCTAGACCAAGTCAGAACAGCTAAAGTATATACCAAGTTAGACTTAAGAGGAGCATACCATCTTGTGAGAGTTTGTCGTGGAGATGAGTGGAAAACGACCTTCCGTACATGATATGGTCTATTTGAATATTGCGTAATGCCTTTTGGATTATGCAATGCCCCAGCGGCTTTTCAATTTTTCTTAAATGACGTATTAAGAGAATCTTTGGATCATTTTGTAATTGTCTACATAGATGATATCCTTATTTACTCCAACACTCTGACTGAACATGAGACCCATGTGCGAACCATCTTAAGCACATTAAGAAAAAACGGGCTATATTGTAAACTGGCTAAGTGCGAGTTTCATGTGAGCCAAGTCGAATTCTTAGGCTTTATCATTTCACCCCAGGGAATCACTATGGCTGATCGAAAAGTGCAAGCGATTCAGGATTGGCCGGAACCAAAATCCGTGAAAGACATACAACGATTTTTGGGGTTCACCAATTTTTAGCGGTGCTTTATTCATGGGTTTTCTGCCAGAGCTACACCCCTTACTCGGTTATTACAAAAAGGACATTCTTTCCAATGGTCTCCGGAAGCTAAGAACGCCTTTCAAGATCTAAAAAAGGCCTTTATGACTGCCCCAGTACTCAAACATCCCGATCTGTCTAAACCCTTCATTGTTGAAGCAGACGCTTCAAATTCTGCTATTGGAGCAATTTTGTCACAACGAGAAGAAGGAACAAATCACTTAATTCCTGTGGCATTTTTATCAAAAAAATATCTACCAGCAGAAAAAAATTACACAATAGCAGAGAAGGAACTATTGGCCATAAGATTAGCATTTAAGGAATGGCGACATTATCTGTTAGGTGCCCAACATCCCATAACTGTGTACACTGACCATCGTAACTTACAATTTCTACGGTGCGCAAAAGCATTAACCCAGAGACAATTACGATGGACTCTTTTTTCTGCAGAGTTTGATTTCAACATAACCTTCAGACCCGGTAGTGCTAATAAGAAAGCAGATTCTCTTTCTCGTTACAACGAATCATTAACCACTGATCAACAACAAGAAATAAGATCCATGATTCCGAGTGATCACATTATCGGAATAACAATGGCAGGACAATTTCTGGATGATATCAGGCAGAGTATGCCCATTCATAAGATCATATCTTGGAAACAACAAGACAGAAAAAGAACCATGCTCGATGGACTTCCTTTTCAAGGTCATTTACTTTTTGTCCCAGAAAAAAGGTTACAAAAACAAGTACTTCTCTGGTGTCATACTCATCCCTTAGCTAGTCATCCAGGGTGTACTAAAACCTTAGAATTGGTAAGTCGTAATTTCTGGTGGCCTCAATGGCAAAAGGACGTCCTCACCTTTGTAAAAAAACGGTGATTCCTGTCTACGAGCAAAATTGGACCATTCACCCAAGTAAGGTTACTTACTTCCCCCTTCCAACACCAACTCACATTTGGGAAGATATTTCCATAGACTTCATTACTAATTTACCAAAAGATCAAGACAAAACCACCATTCTAGTAATTGTTGATCGTTTGTCCAAAATGGCTCACTTTGTGGAATGTAATGGTTTACCAACAGCAGCAACGTTAGTTGACTTGCTTTTATATCACATTGTACGATTGCATGGACTTCCACGTTCCATAACGACCGATCGAGGTTCTCAGTTCACATCTAAATTATGGAAAGAGTGGTGTGCAGCCTTACAAATACAATGTAATTATCCACAAGCTTCCATCCAGAATCAGATGGACAAACTGAGCGAGTTAATCAAATACTCAAACAATATCTTCATTGTTATCTTGCTCATACACAAGCTTTTTGGGTGGATTTGTTATGGGCTGCCGAATTTGCCTACAACAATTTAACGCATTCATCAACCAAGATGTCACCATTTTTTGCCACCCACGGGTGGAACCCAAGGTCTTTGCCCTTACTTCATCAAACCGAGACACATATTCTGCATGTGGCTTCCAAGTTGCAAAGTATGAAAGAATTAATGTTAACTCTTCCGCGAAATGTAACCAAAGCAAAGAGTATCTATAAAACCTTTGCTGACAGAAAAAGACGACCTGGACCCGCTTACCGACCAGGAGATTCAGTATGGCTCTCCACAAAGAATCTACATTATAAAAAAAGATATCTTTTCCATCCCCGATTTGTTGGGCCCTTTAAAATTCTCCAACGTATCAACCCAGTGACTTTTAAATTACAACTCCCCCGAACAATGAAAGTTCATCCAGTCTTTCATACATCGCTACTGAAACCAGCAAAGACAACTGTCCGTCCAAAACCACCTTCAGTGGTTATTGGTGATCATGTAGAATATGAGGTGCAACAAATTAGAGACTGTAAACGTAAGAATGGAAAGTTATGGTATTTAATCTCTTGGAAAGGCTATGGTCTTGAAGAAGATTCTTGGGAATCTAAAGAAGCCATTCATGCTCCACGTTTGCTTCGTCTTTTTTACCAACGTCACCCTGATGCTCCATCTTGACAGCGGTGTATCAGTTTTTGGTGGGGAGGACTGTCATGATTCTCCAGCCTCTAGGGAATCCTGTTGTATGTATGGACCAATCCCTTGAGCATCCATGTACCCTGCGCAGTGTATGTACAACATTCTTGAACAATGCAGCAGTGCTGCGCAGTGGAGTAACAGAGTACACATTCATAACCAGCGCTGCGTAGTAGAGTAAACAAGAGTCATGACCAGTACTCCAGCAGCAGCCTATCTCCTGTCATCCATATGAACACAATGCCTTATTATTGTAGAAACATTGCCTTGATATCCTATGTGCATCTTTTGTGCTCAGGAAAGTGTTTGTTTTTATTGTTTAGCCTTTTTCAATCCCCATGCTGCTTTCATTGTTGTTATTTATTTGTAGCCGCTCTAAGGGTTAAATGCGCTTGGGACGTATGCGCTTGGGACGTATTTCGCCCCTTCACAGCCACCGTCATCAGCGCTCCCAGTATAAAAGATGCCACGCCCAGCCGCACCCTTGCGGATTATTCCAGCTTCCACGGCGGAGCGTCGGAATGTTTCTTCCCGGCTCAGCGCATTGATGTGTCAGTTTCTGTTCCCGCTGCGGTGCTCCCGGCAAGTGCCCTTTCATGGTCCTGCTCCTCCTATGGTGCTCCCGGTGAGTTTCCCTCGCAGATCCAGAGTTCAACGACGAAGACCACAGGTAGGAGATATCCTTTCCTCAGTTTATTAATGGTTTCCTGACGTTTGGGAAAGATCTGCATTCCGTTTTCAGAACTTGACATTGTTTATCATAGAAGGAGTTTGTAAAGCCTGATTTAGTTCACAGTTTAACCCTCAATAACCCATGGAACAATTTCAAAACGAAGAATAATTCCAGGCTCTTTCAAAACGACATAACTACAGTAAAGCACATATGCTTTTGTAATATGTGTGTCCATTATGAAACATTTGCAAAAGAAACATACCATGCACCTATGCTCTTTGAAATAAGTGCGCATAAGATGAACAATACAAAAACTAAGGATTCTAAAGGTTTTCAAAGGTCATCCACGGAAAAGTGGTTTTTATCTCTTCTATGTTCCACTTTGTATAGACACTTCTTACAGACTTTTGTGAGACACTTTTAAAGGATCTTATCTGTATTATTTTGGAATCTGTGAACTATTGCTAACAGTTTTATTTTCAGGTAAGAGTGGCTCTTAGTGAATGTAATATTGCAATCCAGTAGAACGAATCCACAGAGGTGAACTCAACTGTACCTTGCTATCGTTCCAGATCTCCCTCCCCGCAGTACCCTCCCTAATTCCCTTCCCCCTCATCTGGCCACTTTTATCCTCTGGTGATTTTTACTCATAGTCAGAGCTGCCGGAAGGTGGGCCTCTTGAGGGTACTGCTCCTGAGGAACTTTACCCCTCCTGACATATATCATCAAGTGACACAAGAGATACAACATGGTTTGCTGCATGGAAAAAAAGAATGCCAATGTTCATCATTTAAACCTATTCTAATGTACATCAGTGGTCAAGCTGGAACAGGTAAAAGTTTCTTAATTAAAGTTTTGACCAGTTATCTACACAAAACTACAGAATCACATTTATCTTGTGTTGTAACAGCTCCAAGTGGATTAGGGATTACTTTACATCGCTTACTTATGCTGCCAGTTGAACACGATAATAAATTGGAATATCAGAAGCTATCTGGAGACGCTTGTTATGAAGTGTCAGGAGTACTGAAGAAAATGAAACTTCTAATCATTGATGAGGTGAGCATGGTATCAAACTTAATGCTTGCCTTTGTACACTTGAGAATGCAACAGATTACAATGTTCTATTTGGAGGAAAACATGTAATTGTATTCAGAGCTTTACTACAACTTACTCCTGTAAAAGGGCAACCTGTTTTTAAAACACTTGTCCATGAAGGCACTAGAAAATCTTTGGGAAGTTTTGGAAATGTGAACATTTGGTCAATTTTGAATATAAAGAACTTATTAAGAATATGCGACAAGCAAGTGATGAACATTATGGAATGAATTGGTGTATTGACAAAACATGTTAAACAAGCTCTAGAAAGTCGAATACTAAGGAACTTGTTTACAACTGGAAACACAGCAGCTGAAATAATGTACAATAAGCTTGGAAAAAAGAAGTCTATAGTTATTATTATTATTTAGCATTTGTAGAGCGTTTTTGTAGAGCGCGTGTCTACCCAAGGGCATCCCAGCGCTAGCAGCTAAACAGCTAGAAGGGTGAGTAATGAGATAGTACCAAGGTGAGTATTAGATTATAGGGGGGAGTGTTGGAAGAGCCAAGTCTTGAGGAGTTTTCGGAAGGGGAGATGTTGGAGTTCCGAACGGAGGTGTAAGGGCATTGTGTTCCAGAGTCTGGCAACATTGTGAGAAAAAGATCTTCCTCTGCTTCTTGCCCTTCTGATTTTGGGGTAACTGCGAGGTCGAGGTTGGCCGAGCGAAGGCATTTCCCAGGGCGGTAGAGGGTGATGAGAGAGTTGTTAATAGCTGGGCCCTTTCCCCACATGGTCTTATGGGCTATACACAAAGCCTTAAATGTTATTCTTTCCAGGACAGGTAGCCAGTGTAGGGTCTTCAGAGCTGGTTTGGCCGATTGGTTTTTCGGGACCCCCACCAACAGTCTGGCAGCGCAGTTCTGTGCGACTTGGAGCTTCCTTATTGTTGCTATGGGTGCTCCTAGGTAGAGGGAGTTTTTGTAGTCTAGGCGTGATAGGACTTGGGCCTGTGTCAGGGTCCTTCTTGCATTCATTGGTAGAAGTGGGAAAATCTTTCGGAGTAATCTGATGGTCCCATAACAAGCCCCTGCTACTCTCACTGCTTGGTCTTCGAACTTGAGGGAGGTATCCAACCAAACGCCCAAGCTTTTGATTCTGGTCTTGGGGGTTGGGGTAGGACCCAAGCAAATGGGCCATATGTGTTTGAGATCCATGTTGAAGGTGTTACCCAGAAACATAAGTTCTGTTTTTCCTCCATTTAACTTGAGGCAGGATTGCTCCATCCAGGAGGCAACTTTCTCCAGACAGGTTTCAAAGTCAAAAGGAAAGTTTCGGGGTCCATTGAGAGCGATTACCAGCTGCGTATCGTCTGCATAGGTGATGATTATTTTCCCATGAGGCAACACCATGTCTGCAAGTGGTCGCATGTACACATTGAACAATATGGGGCTCAGGGAGTATCCCTGTGGGACTCCGCAGCTGAGCTCTAGTTTTCTGGAGGTCGACTCCCCTGAGAAGACCTGGAAAGTTCTCTTATCTAAATAGGACTGGATCCAGGCAGCCGCCTCCCCTGAGACACCCATCCTCCTCATTCTCTCCAGTAAAATGTTAAAATTAACTGTATCAAAGGCTGAGCTCAGGTCTAAAAGGATAATGGCCACTGCTCCTCCTTGATCAAGGATCATCTTGGATTCCTCAACCACTGCGAGTAGAGCTGTTTCCATTCCGTGAGCCTGTTTTGGTGGGGTGTAGGAGGTCGTGGGTTTCTAGGAACGCCAAGAGAGTCAAATTCACCTGTTTTTCCAGGATCTTAACTATCACAGGGAGCAGTGATATAGGTCGATAGTTGCCTAGGTCATCAGGGTCTAAACTAGTTTTTTTTAAAGAGAGCCTTCACCATGTCATGTTTACATGGTGCGGGGACTAGACCTGTGGTGATTGACAAATTTATCGTTTCCAGTATAGGAGGGAATATCACATTTCCGGCTTTGAGTAGAACGTGGGGGGGAGCTGGGTCAAGGGAGGAACCTGATTTTATTTGGGAGAGGATATCTGACAGCTTCGCCAGATCCATGGTAGGGAATTCCTTAAGTGCGTGATCAGGACAGAGAGGGGGCTTATGCGTCGATAGGAGTTCGCTTTGCCTAATGCCTACACTGCAAGATTATTCTACATTTAATCAATAACTTTTAAAACTGGAAAAGCAACAAATAGTGGAAATTGAAGCTATTGATAAAATTGAACACCAAGGAGTGACAATTCTTCTCACAGTGAAAGAACAGTCTAAATTGGATTATTTGGAAAAGTTTGTATCTAAACCTGCAGGCTTAGAAAATACTTTACATGTATGTATAAACTATTGGGTAATTTTATGGAGTAATTTGAATGTAGAAGAAGGTTTATTAAATGGAGCAATGGGAAAAGTTGTAGATTTTGTAAACTTTCAGAACAGAGATGGAATAGAATTTTTGAACATAAAAGTTGATCAAATTTAAGAGGTAAGACATATTGGGCATTGTGTTGTACGTTTTTTGCTTGTAAAAGAATTGTATGTTCGCAGAAAACAGTTTCCTCTGTCTTTAGCATATGCAGTAACTATTCATAAATCTCTAAGTTTAAGTATAGACAGTGCTTTGGTAAATATTGAAAGTACAGTGTTCAAAGAGGGAACGACATACGTTTCATTGTCTCAAAGTAAGAACATTATCTGGTTTGTATTTGATTGATTTTGATGAGAAAAAGTTTAGTGCTGATGCCAATTGTGTAAGAGAGTACAATCGTTTAAGAAGACTTTATGCTCCTGATTTAGGTGAATATCCCATATATGAGAAACGTATACTGTGTCCAAAACGGAAATATGCCAAACGTTCAACTGAGATTCAAAAAAAGAAAACAATTGAAGAGAAACATGAAGGTGTAAAGAAAATGAAAAGCAAACTTTTGATGACATTGTAGGATACCAGTTGGAAAATAGTTCAGGTATCAACTGCTATGCTAATGTGATTCTGAATGTTGTGTTTTATCTACAAGATCTTCATTGTGAAATCATGGGAAATCTTGAAAAAGATTCTGTTCTTTATTACATCATGTATTTCAACAGTTGGTAACTGACAGAAGTAAAATCCATACTGCTTCTGGCGTTCGGCATCTTTTGGATATATGTACTGGTTCTTTGACATTTACTCTTAATGTCCAACAAGATGCTCAAGAATTTCTAATGCTTATGCTTGGTGTATTAGAAGATGAAGGAATACAGATTGAAAATGTATTTGGACTAAGTTACAGATGGGATCATAAGTGTGAAGAGTGTTCATTTACTTCCAGCACTGAAATAGGAACAGAACGATTCATATAATTGACGATACCATATTGCAAATCAGTACCTTTTAAAAAATTAGTAAAAACAGCCAATCAGGATATGATGTGAACATGAATTAACTAATTTATATTGGATATTTTCAAAGCAAAAGTTTTGAATACATTATTCGGCCTATTGGGAAGATGTGAACAGAAAGTAGAGAGCATTGTAAACAATTACTATTTATAATTAGTGTTTGAATTATTATTTGTGCTAATTGATATTCCATTTGGAAAATAGTGTTTAAAAGCAAATAGTTTATATATTTGTTGTCTATATTGTATCAGATGTAAACGAGAGAGTACATTTCAGCAAATGTACTTTAGAGAAATAATAGACTTAATGTACAAGTTGGACGTAATTAAGAAAATGTAGATTGGTAAACACATAGCTACACATATTGAAAATAATGCTTTGCGCTGATTTTTTTTTTTTACAATCTCGTTGATTGTTTTTTCCCCCGGTGTTCAATGATGATACTACGTTGAAATCACTGTGAATGGTGAATTTCAGTAGAGTCTGAGAACAGCAAAAAAGGGAAACTACAAATGTTATGTAATTCTAAAATTATGTTGTGTTCTTAAAAGTATAATATTATAATTTCTGTAATACATTACATTACATAACAGTTTTTCTTCTTCTTCTTTACAGTAGGTAATGGTGAAGTATGAAAAGAGTTTTAATTCTGTTTACGACAATACTACTCTAAAATAGTTCCACAGAGGTATGTATCTAAATTACTTAATAAGGTAAGAATACATAACATAATATGCATGATAACGTGAAACAATGTTTAAAGTTCATTTATATGTTATTTATTTCTAATAAAAATAATGTTGATCCTTTACACTATTTAAAAACTTCCATCATGTTGCTGATATCATCAGCCAGGTAGTCATCCTTTCACACAAACACTATCCATGCTGTCATCTAATCTCTGTAGCACAACTTTTGCACTAATAGGATAACCCAAGCATTATCTTTGCATTTTTCCTTTCACAGAGGCAAAACCCATGCACTCATACAATCACCCAGACACTACCCCTGCACTTATGCCATCACCAATGCACTACACATGTACTCATACAATTACCCAGGCACTACTCATATACTCATCCATTCCCTCCAACACTACCCTTGCACCCATCCATGCACTCTGATACTACCCATGCACTCCTTCAATCGCCCAGGCAGTATGACTGCACTCATGCAATCACCCAGGCAGTACCCCTGCACTTATGTAATCACTCAGGCACTGCCCATGCACTCATGAAATGACTTAGGCACTACTCTTGCACCACTCAACCATTCACTCAGGCACTATCCATGCAATCATCCAATCATCCAGGCATTACTCTTGCACTCATCCATTGACTCAGGCACTACCCATACACTCATCCAATTATCCAGGCACTGTCCCTACACTCATGCATTCACTAACACACTACCCATGTACTCATCCAAGCATTCTGGTACTACCCATGCACTCCTCCAATCACCCAGGCACTACCCCTGCACTCATGCAATCACCCAAGCAGTACCCCTGCACTTATGTAATCACGCAGGCACTGTCCATGCACTCATGAAATCACTTAGGCACTACTCTTGCACCACTCAACCATTCACTCAGGCACTATCCATGCAATCATCCAATCATCCAGGCATTACATTTGCACTCATCTATTCACCCAGGCACTACCCATACACTCATCCAATCACCCAGGCACTATCCCTGTACTCTTGCAATCACTAACACACTGCCCATGTACTCATGCAAGCACTCTGGTACTACCCATGCACTCCTCCAATCACCCAGGCAGTACCCCTGCACTCATGCAATCACCCAAGCAGTACCCCTGCACTTATGTAATCACTCAGGCACTGTCCATGCACTCAAGAAATCACTTAGACTCTACTCTTGCACCACTCAACCATTCACTCAGGCACTATCCATGCACTCATCCAATTATCCAGGCATTACTTTTGCACTCATCCATTCACTCAGACACTACCGATGCACTCATCATGCACTCTAGTACTACCCATGCACTCCTGCAATCACCCAGGCAGTACCCTTGCACTCATGCAATCACCCAGGCACTACACATGTAGTCATACAATCACTGAGGTACTACTCCTGCAGTCAACCATTCACTCAGGTACTACCCATACACTCATTCATTCTATCTGACACTACCCATACACTTATCCAATGACCCAGGCTTTACCCGTGCACTCATTCTTTCACTTAGGCACTACCCATGCACTGAACTAAGTACCCAGACATTACACTTAAACTCATGCAATTATCCAGGAACTACACGCACTCTCATGCAATCACTCAGGCAGTACTCTTGCAGTCAAACATTTATTCAGGCACTACCCATGCACTCATCCAGTAATCCATACACTATTTGTCACGATTCACTCCCTGTGCTCTCGTTCCCACCACCAGGGGGCCGAATTGTGGGGCTTTCCAGTATTCTAATATGCTTCCAGACACTCCCCTGTATGCATATCCTGACTTCCAGGCATTTGGACATCATTTAGGAATTGACATCCATTCCCAATCCATGCCGGGTTTTGTGGAAGCCAGTCTGCTCATGCTGGAAACTCCATTACCTATAATCCCCTGCTCACTGCTTTGTCTCCACCCCTGCAGGCCAAGGATGGGTGGAGGAATTCAGTTCACCTGTGGCTGGCTGCTGCTAGCCTGCTCACACCTGATGCATGTGATTACTGTGAGCTCTTTTAAGCCCCAGCTCACTTCAGCCCAGTGTTGGTCATTGTAGCTGTATACCAGTGAGACCGATCCTTGTTTCCAGAGCTTATGATATCCTTGTTTCCAGTGATTCCTTAGCTATATTTAATCCTTGTTCCTTGATTCCTGAGCTATAGTTATTCCTTGTGCCTGAATTAGCACTGCCTGCAGTGCTACCTTGGTTCCTGAGCTATAGCTATTCCTTGTGCCTGAATTAGCACTGCCTGCAGTGCTACCTTGTTTCCTTGATTCCTGAGCTATAGTTATTCCTTGTGCCTGAATTAGCACTGCCTGCAGTGCTACCTTGGTTCCTGAGCTATAGCTATTCCTTGTGCCTGAATTAGCACTGCCTGCAGTGCTATCTTGTTTCCTGAGTTCCTGAGCTATAGTTATTCTTTGTTCCTGTTCCTGGGCTTCAGCTATTTCTTGTTCCTGATTTGCACTGCTTGCAGTGCTCTCTTGACTCCTTGTTTCCTGAGCTGTAGCTATTTCCTGTTTCCTTGAAACAGTACTGCCTGCGGTGCTACCTTGACTCCTGAGCCTTAGCATTCCTTGTTCCTGAACTGCAGCAGTTTCCCTTGTTCCTGAACTAGCACTGCCTGCAGTGCTACCTTGACTCCTGAGACTTAGCATTCCTTGTTCCTGAACTGCAGCAGTTTCCCTTGTTCCTGAACTAGCACTGCCTGCAGTGCTACCTTGACTCCTGAGCCTTAGCATTCCTTGTTCCTGAACTGCAGCAGTTTTCCTTGTTCCTGAACTAGCACTGCCTGCAGTGCTACCTTGACTCCTGAGCCTTACTAGTCCTTGTTCCTGACCTGCAGCAGTTTCCCTTCTCCTGAACTAGCACTGCCTGTAGTGCTACTTTGACTCCTGAGCTTTTGCTCAATTCTTGTTCCTGCCCCAGCACAGCCTTCTATGCTACTTTGTTTTCTTGATTCCTGAACCTGCACTATTCTAGTATACCCTTGTAGCCTCCCCTTCTGTATATCCTTTTCCAGTCCCTGCCTTTCTTCCCATTTCCTTGATTCCAGTTCTAGTTTGCTGTCTTTCTATTCTGCTGTCTTGCTTCTGTTACCTTGTATGTTTGTTACCTGCTTTCTGCCAAGTGTGTCCTGTGATTTCCTTCCTTTCCTGTTAAGCACTCCTCCTTGCTAGCTCCTTGTCTATTGTGCTTGTGTTTAGTTCTACCCCTTTGCTGTTACTGCCTTGCGTGTTCCTGTTTGATCGCCAGGATCCGTGGGCACAGCTGACTACCTAGGTGGTGTTTCTTGTTCACTGTGAGTTTTGTCTTTGAGTTACTGTTATAACATCACCATAGGTATAAGCTCCACAGACCCTGCCTTTGCATACATATCCTATATGTGGGTATTTTCAGTCAGTATCTGTAACAGCAATTGTGGGTGAGGAACTTACTGAGCTTCAGTCTTACCGTGTGGAGCTCCTGAGTGCTTTACCCCACATTCCCTTTATTGTTAATGTTGTATTATATATATGTCTTGCACGTCCGTCCTGGGTGTAGTTAGTCTGAATGCTAATTTGCCTTGTGAGTGCCCTTCTTTTATGAGTCTTAGCCATCTTGTTCCTTTGTACAGGCTTCCCCTTTGGATCCCTTTTCTCCTCTGACTTCCTGTGTGATCCTGGGCAGCGCTGCACTCCTCTCTGTGTACGTTTTCTACCCTGTTCCCAGTCCTTGCCCAAGTCCCTGACTGTGTTCCCGACATAGTCCCGGACAGTCCCTGACAGAATGACCAACCTACATTTCCAGGGTCACTTGTGAGGTTTCTTTGCGTTCAGTTAGCTACCATTTTTCTTTTACATTTGTGTGTGAAAATATTGAAGGTGTGTCCTATGAGAGGTTTAAGAAAGAAACACACCAGTACATCATTTAGGTTTGTGCAGGGCAATTCCCCAGTGCCCAACAATGAGAGGCATTTAGTGTCTACTTTACAGTTTGTTCACCCTAGTCCTGAAACAATGAATCCTCTTATGAGAAATGGACATTTACGTTCTGAATATTTTACTCATTGGCTCTCAAACACCTCTTTGCCAGATCCGGACTTAATCTTCTGTTCTGATCCAGATTCAATGACTGTGTCAGCATTGCATAAGGAGAATGCTACCTTACTCAGTTTGCTGAACAAGAATTCTGAATCTCGCACGTCTGCTGTAAGTGGTTGTAAAATACAGTATTCAACCACACAGCCAAAGAAAGAGCAGATGCATTTTATAACCTCTGGTCTCCATTCAAATAGTGTTACCCAGTCTTGTAGTCCAGTAAAGAGCACAGTCCCGGATACTAAAGGGACCTTGTTAAATACCACATTCAAAGTAAACCATAATCAGTTTAGCAAAAGAGAGAAAAGACCTACTAGAACACAGGCGGCTAATAGCCACTTTGAACAAAATCCAAGGTTTAGCTCTGTTGCTTGTTGTGAAGTTGCCAAGTCTACCACTGTCCTTGTAGAGAAAGATCTGCAGTCTTCACAGGATATAATTACATCTAAGATTCTTGAATTACAACGAGAGAATAAAATGTTTCAGACTCTGTTAAAAAATTATAACCCAGAGTTCAAGTGGGAATCTAAAACCCCTGTACAAGACAACTTTTCCACCTCTATGTTAGCCTCCTTAGAAATGGAGAATGAAGCCTTGCGCTCTCTTTTGCATTCCCCTCAGAGCTGGTCCAGCGATTGTGTGAACAATACAGTGGCTGATCCCTCAGATTCCATTCAGAAGAACCATAGTACCTTGTCTCACAGTCCAGTTAATGAAAGTATTTGTTTGAATTTTGAAATTTCTACCTCCTCTGATGTGTTGTCTTCTAGTGCTAAACTGTGTATAGGCACTACTTCTGAGATGTGTCCCTCCACTTCTAAGGAACCCCAGATGCCAGGAAAGACAATAAATACTTGTTTGCTTTCTCTTCCTGGTAGTGAGGTCAATTCCACCCCGGGGGTATCACATACACTGGCCATTGACATACAGACAAAACCTGAACCAGTGCCCAACATAATCCCTGATGTGACAACACCCTCTGACTCAGTCTATGCTCTTGGTCTAACTTCTGCGACTGAAGCCAACCTCCTCACTGAGAAGGAACAAAATCCTGACCCCTTGTGTGCTCTCTCGCCTTCAAGCACGCCACATATTGAAAAGTCAGGACATAATATTACTCTATGCTCTGATGCATCTGTACCACCTTGTACTGCAGAAGGAATTGAACAAATCTCCCATAACCAAGAAGTCTCAGACCTATTTCCTCTGACTAAGACATGTGAACTGCCAAATGGTAAATGGAGTCTGGTCATCAGAGACTCTAAGATAAGCAATATTCTTAGCCCTCCCGAAGAAAGCACTTCAGTGTGTTTTAATGAGCCAAGGAACTGTGAAGATTTCAATATTGACAATAGGGAATCTACTGTTCACGGGCTATCGCCATTCCCAGAATTTAAAGTCCATCATCCTTGTGCCTCTCTGTCATCAGCTTGTCTTTTTGCAAAGTCTCCAGAATCCTCAGCCGGCCTGCTGCTCTCAGAGTCTCCAGAATCCTCAGCCGGCCTGCTGCTCTCGAAGTCTCCAGAGTCCTCAGCCGGCCTGCTGCCTTCTGAACTTCAGCCTACAGCCTGCCTGCCATGTGAGCCCGAGCCTGCAGCCTACCTGCCATGTGATCCCGAGCCTGCAGCCTGCCTGCCATGTGATCCCGAGCCTGCAGCCTGCCTGCCATGTGATCCCGAACCTGCAGCCTGCCTGCCATGTGAGCCCGAGCCTGCAGTCTGCCTGCCATTAGTACCGGAGCCTCCAGACTGCCTGCATTCAGAGCACAAGCCCTCAGCTCACCTGCCTACTAAGTCAGAGTCTCCAGCCTGTCTGACTTCAGAGCCAGAACTTCCAGCCTATCTGATGTCCGAGCCAGAGCTTCCAGCCTGTCTGACGTCCGAGCCAGAGCTTCCAGCCTGTCTGACTTCCGAACCAGAGCTTCCAGCCTGTCTGACTTCCGAACCAGAGCTTCCAGCCTGTCTGACTTCCGAACCAGAGCTTCCAGCCTGTCTGACTTCCGAACCAGAGCCTCCAGCCTGTCTGACTTCCGAACCAGAGCTTCCAGCCTGTCTGACTTCCGAACCAGAGCTTCCAGCCTGTCTGACTTCCGAACCAGAGCTTCCAGGCTCCCTGCCTTCTAGTCTTGAGCCTCTATCTTGCCTACGTTTTCACCCTGTGCTTCCAGTTTGCCAGCCTTCAGAGGTCTCAGCACATATACATCCAGAGACTGAATCTCCAGCATGAGAGACAAAACTCTCAACATGTAAGCCTCCAGGGCCTGGGTCTCCTGCATACCTGCTTCCAAAGACACCTGCATGTGAGTCTTCTGTATGTTTTCATCCAGGGCCAGAGCCTCAGGTCTGCTTCTCGTTGCCTCCTTTGTCTTCAGCCAGTTGGCCTTTGACCACTGTGCCTCCTGCCAATCCGTTATATGCTTTTGACCCTACAGTCAGTCTTTCTTTGTTTTCAGAGTGCTAGTCTAGCCTGCCATCATCAAGACTTCCAACACCTTTAATTCAGGCATCTAAGCCCCAGTTACTGGATTTGGACTCCTCAGGTTCTCAATACTGCTGTTAATTTACAGCCTATTATCCTACCCTCCAGAACATCACATTTTTCCTGTAGTTCTCTTGTATCTTGCACTACATCTCTGATGGGAATGGACTTATTTCATAGCAGCAAAGGCTTTAAATCGAGTCCCAGATTCCGGGAGCCGGTCGTTGGAGGGGGGTGTACTGTCACGATTCACTCCCTGTGCTCTCGTTCCCACCACCAGGGGGCCGAATTGTGGGGCTTCCAGTATTCTAATATGCTTCCAGACACTCCCCTGTATGCATATCCTGACTTCCAGGCATTTGGACATCATTTAGGAATTGACATCCATTCCCAATCCATGCCGGGTTTTGTGGAAGCCAGTCTGCTCATGCTGGAAACTCCATTACCTATAATCCCCTGCTCACTGCTTTGTCTCCACCCCTGCAGGCCAAGGATGGGTGGAGGAATTCAGTTCACCTGTGGCTGGCTGCTGCTAGCCTGCTCACACCTGATGCATGTGATTACTGTGAGCTCTTTTAAGCCCCAGCTCCCTTCAGCCCAGTGTTGGTCATTGTAGCTGTATACCAGTGAGACCGATCCTTGTTTCCAGAGCTTATGATATCCTTGTTTCCAGTGATTCCTTAGCTATATGTAATCCTTGTTCCTTGATTCCTGAGCTATAGTTATTCCTTGTGCCTGAATTAGCACTGCCTGCAGTGCTACCTTGGTTCCTGAGCTATAGCTATTCCTTGTGCCTGAATTAGCACTGCCTGCAGTGCTATCTTGTTTCCTGAGTTCCTGAGCTATAGTTATTCTTTGTTCCTGTTCCTGGGCTTCAACTATTTCTTGTTCCTGATTTGCACTGCTTGCAGTGCTACCTTGACTCCTGAGCCTTAGCATTCCTTGTTCCTGAACTGCAGCAGTTTCCCTTGTTCCTGAACTAGCACTGCCTGCAGTGCTACCTTGACTCCTGAGCCTTAGCATTCCTTGTTCCTGAACTGCAGCAGTTTCCCTTGTTCCTGAACTAACACTGCCTGCAGTGCTACCTTGACTCCTGAGCCTTACCATTCCTTGTTCCTGACCTGCAGCAGTTTCCCTTGTTCCTGAACTAACACTGCCTGCAGTGCTACCTTGACTCCTGAGCCTTACCATTCCTTGTTCCTGACCTGCAGCAGTTTCCCTTCTCCTGAACTAGCACTACCTGCTGTGCTACTTTGACTCCTGAGCTTTTGCTCAATTCTTGTTCCTGCCCCAGCACAGCCTTCAGTGCTACTTTGTTTTCTTGATTCCTGAACCTGCACTATTCTAGTATACCCTTATAGCCTCCCCTTCTGTATATCCTTTTCCAGTCCCTGCCTTTCTTCCCATTTCCTTGGTTCCAGTTCTAGTTTGCTGTCTTTCTATTCTGCTGTCTTGCTTCTGTTACCTTGTATGTTTGTTACCTGCTTTCTGCCAAGTGTGCCCTGTGATTTCCTTCCTTTCCTGTTAAGCACTCCTCCTTGCTAGCTTCTTGTCTATTGTGCTTGTGTTTAGTTCTACCCCCTTGCTGTTACTGCCTTGCGTGTTCCTGTTTGATCGCCAGGATCCGTGGGCACAGCTGACTACCTAGGTGGTGTTTCTTGTTCACTGTGAGTATTGTCTTTGAGTTACTGTTATAACATCACCATAGGTATAAGCTCCACAGACCCTGCCTTTGCATACATATCCTATATGTGGGTATTTCCAGTCAGTATCTGTAACAGCAATTGTGGGTGAGGAACTTACTGAGCTTCATCTTACCGTGTGGAGCTCCCGAGTGCTTTACCCCACATTCCCTTTATTGTTAATGTTGTATTATATATATGTCTTGCACGTCCGTCCTGGGTGTAGTTAGTCTGAATGCTAATTTGCCTTGTGAGTGCCCTTCCTTTCTGAGTCTTAGCCATCTTGTTCCTTTGTACAGGCTTCCCCTTTGGATCCCTTTTCTCCTCTGACTTCCTGTGTGATCCTGGGCAGCGCTGTACTCCTCTCTGTGTACGTTTTCTACCCTGTTCCCAGTCCTTGCCCAAGTCCCTGACTGTGTTCCCGACATAGTCCCGGACAATCCCTGACACTATTCATACATTCATTCACACACACATTTTTTCAAGCAATCAGTATACTACATACAATTTTTCTATTTTTAACCAGTATAGGTGGTTCCGTAAGAACCTTTCTTTTTTTTTACTAATTTGGGATTTTTTTGTATTTCCAAACAATTCTTTATTTTTTGGGGTGTTTTTGACTTTTTAAAAACAAACAAGCTTGAAGAGTCCAACATGACTAGTCCAGAAAAACAAAGAAAGACAAGATTGTCAAACTGAAAAAACAAGCATTGGAAATGCACTAGGTCTCGCATTTGTTTAAGTTGGAGCGTTTGGCTTTGCTAATGGTATTGTATTTTAGCTATGTGTTATTGAGTGTATGGATGTGATGTGTAGTGGAATTATGTGGTTTGGATTGTAATTGTTAGCTGTGTAGCAGTATGAAGCATAGAGTTAGGAGGAGAAGAATGTGTGAAGATTTGGGAAGGAGAGTGAGGAGAAGAACAGCATGAGGGACAATGAAGGAAAGTGAGGAGGAGAGTAGCATGAGGCAGAAGAAAGGAGAGTGAGGAGAGGAGTATGAGGGAGAAGGAATAGAGTGAGGAGGGTGAGGGTAAGGAGCAGACAGTGCAGGGTGAGTGCACAGGGGTAGATGGCAGTGGGTGAGCGCACGGGGTAGGTGGTGCAGGATGAGTGCGTGGGAGCGTACATTGCAGGATGAGTGTGGGGGAGCAGATGTTGCAGGGTGAGTGTCAGGAGCAGATGGTGCAGGGTGAGTGTCAGAAGCAAATGTTGCAGCGTGAGTGCATTGGAGCAGACAGTGCACGGTGAGAGCCAGGACCAGACGATGCAGGGTGAGTGTGCAGGAGCAGACGGAGCAGGGTGAGTGTGCAAGAGGAGAAGGTGCAGGGTGAGTGCATGGGAGCTGACGGTGCAGGGTGAGTGGATGAGAGCTAACTGTGCAGTGTGAGTGGGCAGGAGCATAAGGTGTCTGGTGAGTGCCTGGGACTAGACGGTGCAGGGTGAGTGCACATCAGCAGATGGTGTAGGGTGAGTTCTTAGGAGCAGACGGTGCATGGTGAGTGCGTGAAAGCAGATGGTGCAGGGTGAGTGTGCAGTAGTAGACGGTGCAAGGTGTATCAGGCGCCGACTGTGCTGCAGGGGCAGATGGCGGAGAGTGAGTGCATAGGAGCAGGTGGCACAGGGTAAGTTCTCAGGAGCAGACCGTGCATGGTGAGTGCATGGGAGCATATGGTGCAGATTAACTGCGAAAAGGAGCAGATGGTGCAGGGTGTCAGGAGCAGTCGATGCAGGATGTCAGGAGCAGACTGTGCAGGGTGAGTGTCAGGAGTAGGTGGTGCAGGGTGTCAGGAGCAGTCTCTGCACGGTGAGTGAGCGCAGCTGGGGGTGAGTGAGCGCAGCCCTGCTGCTGGAAGAGCCGGGTCGGCCTGGTTTGTTCTTGTCTCCCGGTTGTCTGAGTTCAGACTCGGTCAATTGATTCGGATGTAAGAAAAAAGGAAAACATTCCCGTCCCCGCCAGGCTGCTGGCATCACTGGAGCAGAGCCGAGCCCGTCCGTTTATCTCATCGACGGTGCTGCGGATGACGGGAATTAGGCGGAATTAACGACGGCGGAGCTGTTAGCGGGGCTTGTCTCCTCCACGGTCCAGTGCGGCGGGATGGGGCCTCGGGGAGCTGCGCGATCCGGCCGTCGGAGGAGTGGGGTGCGGCTAAGCATCAACACAGGGGAAGACACTGGTCCAACTGCCTCATAATCTACCCCAAATATAAACTAGAGATAGGCGAGGGTTTAACGAGGAACTTCTCAGGGGTGGGGAGGAATGGCACTGAAGGAAGAGGGGGTGCACAAGGGAAGGGGAGCGGCAGTAGTGGGAGAAGGAGGCCACAGAGAAGAAAGAGGGTAGCACCAAGGGGAAGAAGAAGGACAACCCGGGATCGTACCAGTGCACGTCTGTCCGTCCCTTTAGGACACCATATTGTGAGGGTCAATCAGTACCTCTCCCACCAGGGCATACAATCCCACCCCCGCAGCCCTTAGCGAAAGCGATGACCTCGGCCACAACTGTCCGTCTTTGTCTAACCTTAAGTCCCTAAAGTTCAACCATGCACACAAGCGGTAGACTCCCAGCCCCGGATGCCAGTGTAGTACGCCTCCCTAATCCACTAGCACTAGCACTCGTCACCTCACCTCTCCCTGCCGCCCGTTCCCAGCCACCTTCTTCCCCAAGCTGCCATCTTGGAGAGTCGGCACGCAAATGTCTCCATGGAGCAGGCCGCGTCACGGAGCTCTTGGGAAAGCCGAAGACAGACACGCCGTGAGCGTGCACATCGGCTGTCCTGGCAAGTGCACATCAGAACGCGCCGTGAGTGTGCACATTTGCTGTCTGGAGATCGCCAGAAAAGACCAGCGTGACGGCGGCCGCATGGGCTGCGGGGTACACCGATCACCATGTGAGCTCTGGGGACACGCTGCAGGGCATCGCGTGAAGCATGGCGGAACGACAGAACGACGGTAAGGTGGGCGTGGGTGGGTGGTGGGGGTTGGCAGATGGCGCATGGCTGACTGACACTGGAGGGGGTGCAAGGACAGCTGGGGAGTGCGTGCACAGCTCATGTTTTGCAGCTGGAGAGGACGGAAGGGGGACAGGAGATGTGCACATCGCGTGTCTGTACGTGCGTGTTCACGGTTGCAGTCCGTCCTGCGCGTGCACATCTCCTGTCTCCCTTCCGAAGCAAGTCAGTAACAATAGATCTCGCTAGCGACAGCGCTTTCGCGCTGCGTCGCTAGGCGAGACCTAAAAATTAACACTTGTGTGTTTTTATGCTGTTGATAATTGCATGAATGCATTGCTCTCCAACACACAGGTTAGCTTGGCATTTCCTGCAGTTTATGCTAGCATCTGCTAGCTCAGGGAAGATGTATGGCTGAGGTGTAAGTGGAACTGCTGCACCCGATGTCAATGGTTCATTAGGATCAGCCTGGGCAGCTTGCTCACTTTTTAAACACGCCCTCATTTCTTTGGCAATCGATTTGGATGGATTGTTTCAAGGTGCTTTTTTTATTGACGAGGTGCCACGCAAATATTTTTTTTCAGATCCTCGTGAAAGCACTCTTTGGCACAGAGTGCATGTAACTTTTCTTGCATTCACTTTTTTCTCCCCTTCTGGCACTGAAAAAAAAGCCCACACTATGCTCTCTTTTCGTTTTTTGACTCCTCAATTTCTTCAGGATCTTCCAGCAGATCTTTTTCTGGATGACTGGATGTCATAGCAATAAAGAAGTCAAAAAACACCAAAAAAAGCAATTGCTAGAGCCTACAAAAAAGTTGTCCTGACAGGAAGACACACCCAAAATAAGAGGAATAAAACAGGTGTTGAATCCTCCCTCTAACAAAATGAATAGCTTTTAAAGCAATCAAAAGCTTTCGTTCCATGTGACATGGATTTGCGTAGGGGACGCGCACCCGACCGTATACGTCGCGCACCCGTAAATCGGCTACACATAATTCTAAAGTATAAATTCCTGTTTATAAATTGTTTTGTAAAGTAACAGGGACGTTTCAGGGTTTCAGGGACGTTATAGTTAGTTGGACATTTCACTTGTACAAAACCAGAGAAATTCGGCCGTTATAGTTAGTTCAGCTAACTATAACTCGCGCCCCCGCAATGCACTGCTGATGACGTCACATATTACATCATTCATGACATGGTCAGTGACATCACTGATGACATCACTGATGACATCTCAAATGACATCACTGATGACATCACTGATGACATCATCCAGTGACTGTGTGTTTCTGTCAAGTTTAAATATGTTTTATATATATATATATTCACTGAAAAAACCATAGGTTTTAGGGACAGTTATAGTTAGTTGGACATTGCACTCGTACAAAACCTGTGATATTCTCCAGTTATAGTTATTTCAGGTAACTATAACTCGCGCCCCGCAATGCACTGCTGATGACGTCACATATTACATCACTCATGACATGGTCAGTGACATCACTGATGACATCACTGATGACATCTCAAATGACATCACTGATGACATCATCCAGTGACTGTGTGTTTCTGTAAAGTTTAAATATGTTTAATATATATAGGGAAAGGCGTATTGAAGAATGAGTGGGTGTATAAGTGTCTGAATGGATGATTTAGTAGGTGCGTGCCTAACTGTATAAGTGAGTGATTAAACGTATCTTACTGAATGCATGGGTTAGTGACTAAACTGGGTGAATGTCTGTATCCGTCTGTCTGTTGCTGTGTAAGTGGCTGCATGGGTTTGTGAATAGCTACATGAGTGTCTATATGACTTATTGATTGGTTGTCTGAGTATCTGTATGGGTGCCTGAGTGTTTGTGTGGGTGGGGTGTGTGCGACTCTGTGCATAGATGTGTGAGTGGGTGATTCACTGGGTGGATGGTTTCAAGAGTGCATCTGTGATAGACGGTATGGGTGGGTAAGTGTGTGTAAGAGTGTGTTAGTGAGTGAATGTATGTCCCAGTGGTACATGTGTGAGTAACTACATATGTGAAAGGCAGTATATATGTGTGTTGGAGTATATAAATAGCTATAAGCGAGAGTGTGTGATTGTGAGAGTGACTGTATGGATGAGTGTGTGCTTGTATCAGAGATTGTATAAGAGCGTAAGAATGTGCTAGTATTTGTATGAGTAAGTGAGCTGGTGTGTGTATAACTGTATAGGTGAGTAAATGGGTGTGTGCTTAATTTTTTGCATGACTGACTAGGTGTGTGAGTACCTCTATGGATGAGTGGCGGTGTGTGAGTGTTTATATAGGTGTATGAGTGCATATAATAGTCCTGTACTGAGTGACTATAAGTATCAGTGACTGTACGGGTGAGTGAGTAGATGTGTGTGTGTAGACCTAAGAATCAGTGAGTGTGTATATAGTAATTGGTGTTGGAGTGTCTATGGTTTTGACAATGGCAGTCTGTAATTTACAGTGGGTGTATCAAAAGTTATATTAGGGTGTGAGAAGATGCATCAAATTATCACATGGATGATGTTATCAGTGATGTCATCAGTGATGTCATTTGAGATGTCATCAGTGATGTCATCAGTGATGTCACTGACCATGTCATGAGTGATGTAATATGTGACGTCATCAGCAGTGCATTGCGGGGGCGCGAGTTATAGTTACCTGAACTAACTATAACGGGAGAATTTCACGGGTTTTGTACGAGTGCAATGTCCAACTAACTATAACTGTCCCTAAAACCTATGGTTTTTTCAGTGAATTTGTAAGGTTTTTTAAATGCTAATTTCTAACTTTAACGAGCCTGAAACCTATGGTTTTTTCAGTGAATTTCAAAGGTTTTTTAAATGCTAATTCCTAACTATAACATGTCTGAAACCTATGGTTTTTATCAGTGAATTTCAAAGGTTTTGTAAATGACAATTTTTAAATGTATTAATTGTTATATTTATTTTTTTGATACTGATTTACTACATTTTTTTAAACTATTTATTTTTAGATATTTTATTTTTTAAAATACATTGTAATTACATTATACATTACATTACAAAATATACTTTCTCAGAATGAATTACTTTAGTTTAAATACTTTTCAAATAGGCAAAAAAACTTTTAAGTACAGTGGTTACAGTTGTTGCAATGGGCAACACAATTTCAAACACAATGCAACATTGAGCTCAATGTGAATTTCAAGTTAAATGCAATTAGTTACTTTATGGATTACTTTTCTAACCACAGGACTGGATCCTAGATTCAGTCCTGGGACATCTCCTGTAAACAGTTGAGTAAAAGCGTTTTGGTTACAGTAGTGATTTTTAAGGAATATTATTGTATTTTAAAAGTTGACACTTAGAAACTTTTTCACATAGAATCACCAATGTTATCCTATGGGAGGAAATTCACTTAGCAGGTAAGTAGTGTTATCGTTACTTTTTCTTACTCAATGGTGGATCCTGGATCCAGCACTGGTGCATCTCCTGTAAACAGTTGAAAGAATGCATTTAAGTCATACAAGCGATTTTTAAGGAATATTTGTAGTTTGTGAAAATCGACACTTTGAAACTTTTCTGCTGAAAACCAGACAATGGATTCCTATGGAAGGAAATACAAGTTACTGGTAAATACGGTTAGAATTACTTTTCAGGGTCAGTGCTGGGCTAAAAGATGCAGCACTGGGTTCTCTCCTGATAACAGGTGAGTAAATCGGAATTCGTAGTTCGGCTGATTTTAGAGGAATATTGTAAAGTTCCAAAACTCCACACTTAGAAGAATTTCCAAGTGAAACCAGTCAATGTTAGCCTATGGAAGGAAATTCAAGTTACTGGTAAGTACTGTTAGAATTACTTTTCAGGATCAGTACTGGGCTCAAAGATGCAGCACTGAGGTCTCTCCTGATAACAGGTGAGTAAATCGGAATTCGTAGTTCGGCTGATTTTAGAGGAATATTTGCACAATGGTGAAGGAAGGGGGTGGGGCCTGAGGTGACATGTCTGCAAACACGCCCTGTGGCGCGTTTTAAGTTGGAGAATTAATTCCTCCTCAATCCCGAGGGTCCCTAGGGAACCTCCAGTATGCGCCAGGGGGCTGCGTTGCAGAGAGGTGTACAGAGGCCACGCCCCTTTTTACAACACTCTGAAACGCAGCTCCGTGGCGCTTACTGGAGGTACATGGTGGGCTAGTTGGCCCTCAGGGACCCTCAGGATTGAAGAGGATTTAATTCCCCATCTTAAAACGCGCCACGGGGCCTGTTTGCACACATGTCACCTGAAGCCCCGCCCCCTCCCTTCACCACTGTCAAACGCGCCCCGTGGTGCGTTTTAAGTTGGGGGATTAAGTCCCCTTCAATCCTGAGGGTCCCTGGAGTCCAACTAGCCCACCATGTACCTCCAAAAAGCGCGGTGTAAAAAGGGGCATGGCCTCTGTACACCTCTCTGCAACGCAGCCCCCTGGCGCATACTGGAGGTTCCTGGTGGGCTAGTTGGCCCCCAGGGACCGCCAGTATTCAAGGGGAATTCGTTCCCCATCTGCAAACGCGCCAGGGGGCGCGTTTGCAGACTGCTGCAGAGAGGGGGCGGGGCCTCCGGCACGATGCCGGTCTTTTTAAATTTATTTTTTGTATAGGAGGGGGCTGCGTGGCCCCCTTCCCTTGGCCACTTTTGGCCCCGGGGACCCCATCCCCCGGGGCCTGATGATTTTCTTTTTTAAAAACAAAACGGGAAGGGGGCCGCATGGCCCCCTTCCCTGGGCCTCTATTGGCCCCGGGGACCCCATCCCCGGGGCATGCCCTCTTTTTTATAATTAAAATCTTTGGAGGGGGCTGCGTGGCCCCCTCCTCAGGCCATTTAAGGCCCCGGGGACCCCATCCCCGGGCCGGCCTTAACCTTTTTTTCTCAATTTTTTTATTTTTGGGGAGGGGGCTGCGTGGCCCCCTCCCAGGCCACTAATAGCCCCGGGGACCCCATCCCCCGGGGCCTGGCCACTAGTTGGGGACCGTGGGGGTCCCCAATCCCGCACGGTCCCGCCGGCTCCCCGCGTCCTGCGGGAGCCGGCATTGCTTTCCATAAGGGGAACTGCTGACATGCAGCTCCCCTTATGGAAAAGCAATTCTGCTTTGCTTCATTGAAGCGAGAGCAGGTTTCCTGCTCTCGCTTCAATAAAGCAAAGCAGTTTGCAATGACAGGACGGGAGCCGCGAGGCTCCCGTCCTGCCATTGCAAACAGCAGTGTCCCGGGGGTAGGCACCCCGGGACACTGCAGGAGCCGGCCCTGGGGGGTGGTGGTCCCCAGGGCCACCACAGGCTCCAGGAGGGGGACCGCACGGCCCCCCTCCCATCCTGTGCACAGCCCCGGGGAGGTGGTGGTCCCCGGGGCTTCGGGGTCCGAAACGGACCCCCATATTTATTTTGTTAGTGCCCTGGGAGGTGGCGGTCCCGGGGCGTGTGGGGGCTTGAGCCCCCACACAGGTACTATTAATTATAAAAAGAAGCCCCAGGGGGTGGCGGTCCCCGGGCTGCGGGAGGGCTGAGAGCCCTCCCGCACCATTTTTTAAAGCCCCGGGGGTGGCGGTCCCCGGGGCTTGGGAGCCTTAGAGGCCCCCACATATTATAAATCAACCCCCGCATGCCCCCGGGACTTGGCCCACCTGGGGGCCAATTAACAACAAAGCGCGGGAGACCGCGCTTCGTTTTTTTTTTTTCTCGGCGTGATCCGCGCACCCTAAGCGCATCCCGCTGATTTTTTTTTTTTTTATGCTTTTTCCTGCCCAGGGGGTCCTTGTGGGACCCCTGAGCAGACCTAGGGGTCAGGGTGTTTCTACCCTGCCCCCTTTGTGCGTTTTGCGCACTTGTTTCTTTTTTTCTCGGCGGGACCCGCGCACCCTAAGCGCATCCCGCCGATTTTTCAAAAAATAAATGCTTTTTTCTGCCCAGGGGTCCTTGTGGGACCCCTGAGCAGACCTAGGGGTCAGGGTGTTTCTACCCTGCCCCTTTTGCGCTTTGCGCACTTGTTTCTGTCCCTCGGTTCTACCGAGGGACAAAGTGGCTGCCAACACTTCCTGATTTGGAGTGTTGACAGCCACTTGACAGCCAATTAGCATGCAGCTCGTGATCGGGAGGGTACGCGGACCTTACTCGGCCATAGATATATATGTGACTTTACTGGGTGGGGGGTGTGACTCTGTGCATAGATGTGTGAGTGGGTGATTCACTGGGTGTATGGGTTCAAGAGTGCATCTGTGAAGGGCTGTATGGGTGGATGAGTGTGTGTATGGGTGTGTTGGTGAGTGAATGGATGCCTCAGTGGTACATGTGTGAGTAACTGCATATGTGAAAGGCAGTATATGTGAGTGTTGGAGTATATAAATGACTATATGTGAGAGTGAGTGATTGTGAGAGTGGCTGTATGGATGAGTGTTTGCTTGTATCAGTGATTGTATAAGAGAGTAAGTATGTGTTAGTATCTGTATGAATAAGTGAGGTGGTGTGTGTTTAACTGTATAGGTGAGTAAATGGGAGTGTGATTGATTCTTTGCATGACTGACTAGGTGTGTGAGTAACTCTATGGATGAGTGGCGGTGTGTGAGTGTCTGTATAGGTGTATGAGTACATATGATAGTGCTGTATTATTGAGTGACTGCATCTATGAGTGGCTGTATGGGTGAATGAGTGGACGTGTGTGTAGACCGAGGAATCAGTGAGTGGGTATGT
The DNA here is from genome assembly GCA_963921515.1 of Calotriton arnoldi. Lineage (NCBI taxonomy): Eukaryota > Metazoa > Chordata > Amphibia > Caudata > Salamandridae > Calotriton > Calotriton arnoldi. Next base: position 654,547 of record CAWUFW010008343.1, read on the forward strand.
AGGTACTGGTATTGGTGTGTCTATGGTTTCGAAAATGGTAGTCTGCATTTTAGAGTGGGTCTATCAAAGGTAATATTAAGGTGTGCGGAGGTGCATCAGATTATCACGTGGATGATGTCATCAGTGATGTCATCAGTGATGTCATTTGAGATGTCATCAGTGATGTCATCAGTGATGTCACTGACCATGTCATGAATGATGTAATATGTGACGCCATCAGCAGTGCATTGCGGGGGCGCGAGTTATAGTTAGCTGAACTAACTATAACGGCCAAATTTCTCTGGTTTTGTACAAGTAAAATGTCCAACTAACTATAACGTCCCTGAAACCTGTGGTTTTTTCAATGAATTTCAAAGGTTTTTTAAATGCTAAAATCTAACTATAACGTCCCTGAAACCTGTGGTTTTTTCAGTGAATTTCAAAGGTTTTTTAAATGCTAATTTCGAACTATGCCTACAAATGCAGGACATGTGCAGAAAGAGGAAGAAAGGTGCAGAAAGAAGCAAGAGAAATGCAGAAAGAGGCAACAGAAGTCCAGAAAGTCGAAGAAAGGTGTAGAAAGAAGCAAGATATGTGTACAAAGAACCAATAGAGGAGCAGAAAGAGTCTGTTGCAAAGTCATCCTGTGCCCCCAACTTGTTGCTGATGGGTACTGGTGGTAACTGACTCTGACTAACCAGGCCCGGAGCCAGTGCTATGGTGAAAGACACTTAGAATACAGTGAAAACACCTACATACACCAGGGTACACTATGAGTTGGGGTACCCCTGTGATTGGCATGACCTCCCCTGTATGGCCCTACTACATAATAGGGCAGGGGGATTAAAGCTACCTCTAACTAAGAGGTGCAGAAGGAGGCAAGAGAAGTACAGAAAGAAGCAACACAGGTACCGAAAGAGGCAAGAGAGGTGCAGAAAGAAGCAAGAGCAGTGCAGAAAGAACCAACAGAGGTGTAAAATGAGGCAAAAGGGGTGTAGAAAGGGGTAGGAGAGGTACACAAAGAGGCAAGAGAGGTACAGAAAGAGGCAGGAGGGGTGCAGAAAGAAGCAAGATAGGTGCAGAAGGAAGCATGGAAAGTGCAGAATGAAGCAACAGGGGTGCAGAAAGAGGCAAGAGAAGTGTAGAAAGGAGCAAGTGAGGTGCAGAAAGAGCCAACAGAGGTGCAAAAAGAGGCAAGAGAGGTGCAGAAACATGCAAGAGAATTGCTGAAAGAAGCAACAGAGGTGTAGAAAGAGGCAAAAAAAGTGCAGAAAGAGGTAAGTGCGATGCAAAACAGGCAGGAATGGTACAGGAAGAGGGAAGACGAGTGCAGAACGAGACAACAGGGGTGCAGAAAGAAGCACATGAGGTGCAGAAAGAGGCAACAGATGTGCAGAAAGAGGGAAGAGAGGTGCAGAAAAAGCCAAGAAAAGTGCAGAAAGAGGCAAAAGAGGTACATAAAGAGACGAGGGGGGTGCAGAAAGAAGCAAGACCGGTGCAGAAAGAAGCACGGAAAGTGCAGAATGAAGCAACAGGGGTGCAGAAAGTGGCAAGAGAAGTGCAGAAACAGGCAAGAGAAGTGCACAAAGAGGCAAGAGGATTTCTGAAAGAAGCAACAGATGTGCAGAAATAGGGAAGAGAGTTGCAGAAAAAGGCAAGAAAAGTGCAGAAAGAGGCAAAAGAGGTACAAAAAGAGACAACAGGATGCAGAAAGAAGCAAGACAGGTGCAGAAAGAAGCATGGAAAGTGCAGAATGAAGCAACAGGGGTGCAGAAAGAGGCAAGAGAAGTGCAGAAACAGGCAAGGGAAGTGCACAAAGAGGCATGAGAATTGCTGAAAGAAGCAACAAAGGTGTAGAAAGAAGCAAGAAAAGTGCAGAAAGAGGCCAGTGAGGAGCAAAAACAGGCAGGAAAGGTACCGAAAGAGGGAAGACGAGTACAGAAAGAGACAACAGGGGTGCAGAAAGAAGCAAATGAGGTGCAGAAAGAAGCAACAGACGTGCAGAAAGAGGGAAGAGAGGTGCAGAAAAAGGCAAGAAAAGTGCAGAAAGAGGCAAAAGAGGTACATAAAGATACAACAGGGGTACAGAAAGAAGCAAGACAGGTGCAGAAAGAAGCATGAAAAGTGCAGAATGAAGCAACAGGGGTGCAGAAAGAGGCAATAGAAGTGTAGAAAGGAGCAAGTGAGGTGCAGAAAGAGCCAACAGAGGTGCAAAAAGAGGCAAGAGAGGTGCAGAAACAGGCAAGGGAAGTGCACAAAGAGGCAAGAGAATTGCTGAAAGAAGCAACAGAGGTGTAGAAAGAAGCAAGAAAAGTGCAGAAAGAGGCAAGTGAGATGCAAAAACAGGCAAGAAAGGTACAGAAAGAGGGAAGACGACTGCAGAAAGAGACAACAGGGGTGCAGAAAGAAGCAAATGAGGTGCAGAAAGAGGCAACAGACGTGCAGAAAGAGGGAAGGGAGGTGCAGAAAGAGCCAAGAAAAGTGCAGAAAGAGGCAAAAGAGGTACATAAAGAGACAACAGGGGTGCAGAAAGAAGCAAGACAGGTGCAGAAAGAAGCATGGAAAGTGCAGAATGAAGCAACAGGGGTGCAGAAAGAGGCAAGAGAAGTGCAGAAACAGGCAAGAGAAGTGCACAAAGAGGCAAGAGAATTGCTGAAAGAAGCAACAGAGGTGTAGAAAGAAGCAAGAAAAGTGCAGAAAGAGGCAAGTGAGATGGAAAAACAGTCAGGAAAGGTACAGAAAGAGGGAAGACGAGTGCAGAAAGAGACAACAGGGGTGCAGAAAGAAGCACATGAGGTGCAGAAAGAGGCAACAAATGCGCAGAAAAGGGAAGAGAGGTGCAGAAAAAGCCAAGAAAAGTGCAGAAAGAGGCAAAAGAGGTACATAAAGAGATGAGGGGGGTGCAGAAAGAAGAAAGACCGGTGCAGAAAGAAGCACGGAAAGTGCAGAATGAAGCAACAGGGGTGCAGAAAGAGGCAAGAGAAGTGCAGAAACAGGCAAGAGACGTGCACAAAGAGGCAAGAGGATTTCTGAAAGAAGCAACAGATGTGCAGAAATAGGGAAGAGAGTTGCAGAAAAAGGCAAGAAAAGTGCAGAAAGAGGCAAAAGAGGTACAAAAAGAGACAACAGGATGCAGAAAGAAGCAAGACAGGTGCAGAAAGAAGCATGGAAAGTGCAGAATGAAGCAACAGGGGTGCAGAAAGAGGCAAGAGAAGTGCAGAAACAGGCAAGGGAAGTGCACAAAGAGGCATGAGAATTGCTGAAAGAAGCAACAAAGGTGTAGAAAGAAGCAAGAAAAGTGCAGAAAGAGGCCAGTGAGGAGCAAAAACAGGCAGGAAAGGTACCGAAAGAGGGAAGACGAGTACAGAAAGAGACAACAGGGGTGCAGAAAGAAGCAAATGAGGTGCAGAAAGAAGCAACAGACGTGCAGAAAGAGGGAAGAGAGGTGCAGAAAAAGGCAAGAAAAGTGCAGAAAGAGGCAAAAGAGGTACATAAAAATACAACAGGGGTACAGAAAGAAGCAAGACAGGTGCAGAAAGAAGCATGAAAAGTGCAGAATGAAGCAACAGGGGTGCAGAAAGAGGCAATAGAAGTGTAGAAAGGAGCAAGTGAGGTGCAGAAAGAGCCAACAGAGGTGCAAAAAGAGGCAAGAGAGGTGCAGAAACAGGCAAGGGAAGTGCACAAAGGGGCAAGAGAATTGCTGAAAGAAGCAACAGAGGTGTAGAAAGAAGCAAGAAAAGTGCAGAAAGAGGCAAGTGAGATGCAAAAACAGGCAAGAAAGGTACAGAAAGAGGGAAGACGACTGCAGAAAGAGACAACAGGGGTGCAGAAAGAAGCAAATGAGGTGCAGAAAGAGGCAACAGACGTGCAGAAAGAGGGAAGGGAGGTGCAGAAAGAGCCAAGAAAAGTGCAGAAAGAGGCAAAAGAGGTACATAAAGAGACAACAGGGGTGCAGAAAGAAGCATGGAAAGTGCAGAATGAAGCAACAGGGTTGCAGAAAGAGGCAAGAGAAGTGCAGAAACAGGCAAGAGAAGTGCACAAAGAGGCAAGAGAATTGCTGAAAGAAGCAACAGAGGTGTAGAAAGAAGCAAGAAAAGTGCAGAAAGAGGCAAGTGAGATGGAAAAACAGTCAGGAAAGGTACAGAAAGAGGGAAGACGAGTGCAGAAAGAGACAACAGGGGTGCAGAAAGAAGCACATGAGGTGCAGAAAGAGGCAACAGATGCGCAGAAAAGGGAAGAGAGGTGCAGAAAAAGCCAAGAAAAGTGCAGAAAGAGGCAAAAGAGGTACATAAAGAGACAACAGGGGTGCAGAAAGAAGCAAGACAGGTGCAGAAAGAAGCATGGAAAGTGCAGAATGAAGCAACAGGGGTGCAGAAAGAGGCAAGAGAAGTGCACAAAGAGGCAAGAGAATTGCTGAAAGAAGCAACAGAGGTGTAGAAAGAAGCAAGAAAAGTGCAGAAAGAGGCAAGTGAGATGCAAAAACAGGCAGAAAAGATACAGAAAGAGGGAAGACGAGTGCAGAAAGAGGCAACAGGGGTGCAGAAAGAAGCAAATGAGGTGCAGAAAGAGGCAACAGACGTGCAGAAAGAGGGAAGAGAGGTGCAGAAAAAGGCAAGAAATGTGCAGAAAGAGGCAACAGAGGTACATAAAGAGACAACAGGAGTGCAGAAAGAAGCAAGATAGGTGCAGAAAGAAGCATGGAAAGTGCAGAATGAAGCAACAGGGGTGCAGAAAGAGGCAAAAGAAGTGTAGAAAGGAGCAAGTGAGGTGCAGAAAGAGCCAACAGAGGTGCAAAAAGAGGCAAGAGGGGTGCAGAAACAGGCAAGAGAAGTGCATAAAGAGGCAAGAGAATTGCTGAAAGAAGCAACAGAGGTGTAGAAAGAAGCAAGAAAAGTGCAGAAAGAGGCAAGTGCGATGCAAAAACAGGCAGGAATGGTACAGGAAGAGGGAAGACGAGTGCAGAAAGAGACAACAGGGGTGCAGAAAGAAGCACATGAGGTGCAGAAAGAGGCAACAGATGTGCAGAAAGAGGGAAGAGAGGTGCAGAAAAAGCCAAGAAAAGTGCAGAAAGAGGCAAAAGAGGTACATAAAGAGACGACGGGGGTGCAGAAAGAAGCAAGACCGGTGCAGAAAGAAGCACGGAAAGTGCAGAATGAAGCAACAGGGGTGCAGAAAGAGGCAAGAGAAGTGCAGAAACAGGCAAGAGAAGTGCACAAAGAGGCAAGAGAATTTCTGAAAGAAGCAACAGAGGTGTAGAAGGAAGCAAGAAAAGTGCAGAAAGAGGCAAGTGAGATGCAAAAACAGGCAGGAAAGGTACAGAACGAGCGAAGACGAGTGCATAAAGAGACAACAGGGGTGTAGAAAGAAGCAAATGAGGTGCAGAAAGAGGCAACAGATGTGCAGAAATAGGGAAGAGAGGGGCAGAAAAAGGCAAGAAAAGTGCAGAAAGAGGCAAAAGAGGTGCAAAAAGAGACAACGGGGGGCAGAAAGAAGCAAGACAGGTGCAGAAAGAAGCATGGAAAGTGCAGAATGAAGCAACAGGGGTGCAGAAAGAGGCAAGAGAAGTGCAGAAACAGGCAAGGAAAGTGCACAAAGAGGCATGAGAATTGCTGAAAGAAGCAACAAAGGTGTAGAAAGAGGCAATAGAGGTGCAGAAAGAGGCAAGTGAGATGCAAAAACAAGCAGGAAAGGTACAGAAAGAGGGAAGACGAGTGCAGAAAGAGACAACAGGGGTGCAGAAAGAAGCAAATGAGGTGCAGAAAGAAGCAACAGACGTGCAGAAAGAGGGAAGAGAGGTGCAGAAAAAGGCAAGAAAAGTGCAGAAAGAGGCAAAAGAGGTATCTAAAGAGACAACAGGAGTGCAGAAAGGAGCAAGACAGGTGCAGAAAGAAGCATGGAAAGTGCAGAATGAAGCAACAGGGATGCAGAATGAGGCAAGAGAGGTGCACAAAGAGGCGAGAGAGTTACAGAAAGAGGCAAGTGAAGTGGAGAAGGAGGCAAGAGAACTGCAGAAAGGCAATAGAGGTGCAGAAAGAGGCAAGTGAGATGCAAAAACAGGCAGGAAAGGTACAGAAAGAGGGAAGACTTGTGCAGAAAGAGACAACAGGGGTGCAGAAAGAAGCAAACGAGGTGCAGACAGAGGCATCAGACATGCAGAAAGAGGGAAGAGAGGTGCATGTGAAAAAAGAGCATGACATTGGTTAAGTTTAGAAATGTGGGCGCAGGATTCCCTGCAGTCCCAGAAAATAAGCACATATTGAAAGAGCTGAAAATGCATAACGTGGCACTGAGCGAGGCTCGCAGCCGAGGTTTTGTATCTGTGCTCCGACTGAGAGAGAGAGGAGGCCTGCTAAGCAGTTATTGTGAAAGTAGCCCATTGTGCACATATTTTACATTATTATTGGGCATGTATGAAAATAATACCACGTGGATGTGGTTATTAAATATATAGCGAGTGCTCTTTTTTGGTTTACTTTGCCTTGTGTTACATGGCGCCTTGACGCTGCAATAGGACAGCTCCAGCACATGATCGCATGTCGTTGAGTTTGAAATATGCCCCGTGTCGCGCTCTTGATGCAACCTGAAGATGAGAAAATCACTCATACCACAATTTAAAATTGTGTATTTTTTTGTGATATAATTAGGGCCTAATTTGAGCCGTGGTAAATGTAATAGACAGAATGCAGCCGGCAATATAACAATAAAGTACATGTCCTAGTACATGTCCTAGTGCGTGTACTGAATATGTGCATTTCCACTGAGGCTGCAAATTAATGATCACGTCATGTGTGCGTTTGGCTCTTTGCTTCGTGGTGTGATTGGCACCTGCTCTGGTTGTAGTTTGTTCGTGTTGATCTTGTGTAAATTAGTGAGTTGGCTTGTGTTCATGATACTCAGTCAGGTCTCGCTCTGCGTGCGCTGTGAAGCAGGCAAGCGCTTGGTTCCGGAGTGTCACTAGTGCATCAGGAGGGTGAAACGCAGGTGCACGTGGGTGCAGTGGCTTTTTCCACACACCTCCACAGAAGCTCTGAAAAGTATGAAAGGACATGGAGCCTCCTACTTTCTTAGTTGCGCAAAAAGCTGCAGGCCTGGCTAATCGAGTAGTCTCACTAGGCCCTGGAGTGCCTAGACTCCCACCTACTCAGCGCCAGGATTCCCTTGGCTGGTAGTGCGCTACAAGTTTGCATGACATATCGTTACAGACAGTCCCTCTCGTGTCTCACAGGCTCTCTCCTCACACAGGGCCACAGTCCCTCTTGGGCTTCCAGAGGCTTTCTCCAGACACAGGTCACAGTTCCTCTCGGTTCTTAGAGGCTCTCTCCTGACACAGGGCCACAGTCCCTCTGGGTGGGGAAGGGGGGCCAGAGACTCTCTCCAGACAGAGGGCCAGAGGCCCTTTTGGCTCTTAGAGTCTCTCTCCAGACACAGGTCAAGTCCCTCTGGGGCTCCCAGGGGCTCTCTTTAGACACGGCCACAGTCCCTCTCGTGTCTCACAGGCTCTGTTCTGACACAGGGCCACAGTCCCTCTCGGGCTCCCAGTGGCTCTCTCTAGACACAGGTCACAGTCCTTCTAGTTTCTCAGAGGCTCTCTCCTGACACAGGACCACGGGCCCTGTTGGGGTCTCAGAGGCTCTTTCCAGACACAGGGCCACAGTCCCTCTCGGGCTCTTAGAGTGTCTCTCCTGACATAGGGCCACAGTCCCTCTCTGGCTATCAGAGAATCTCTTTAGACACAGGGCCACGGTCCCAGTCGGGCTCTCAGATGCCGGGTTTCTCCAGACACAGGGCCACAGTCCCTTTCAGGCTCTCAGAGACTCTCTTCTGACAGAGGGCCACAGCCCCTCCCCAGCTACCCATAGGCTCTCTTCAGTCCCTTTCGGGGTCTCCGGGGGCCTCTCCTGACACAGGGCCATTGAGTGCTGCTACTTCCCAGCTGGGGAGAGGCAGGTGTGCATTGGTGCAGCCGCCGGCAGAGTCCATGGGTCCCTGCCAGGGGTGTAACACAGGCCCCTGCAGCCCCCGCATTGTGGGGGGCCCGAGCTTTAGGGGGCCCCCTTGGCACACAGTACATTAGCTGACAGTAGGGTCCATCTGGGACGTAGTTTTAAAGCTACGCTTGCTGCTTTGCCACATAAATTAAATGGTGCTTATGTGCTGCTTATAGGCAGAGTGGAGATGCAGGGGCTTTAAGAAGGGGTGAAAACACAACAAAGCCTCATTAACAATTAAATGGTCTTTTAAAGACCTGTGAAGTACTCGGGTGCGGCTGTGTGTGCGCCCGGGAAGCTGGGTATCCGGAGGCTGGCAGTGTGTTTAAGAAGGAAGGAGGGATCGCCATCTGTCTAAGGAAAGAAGGGAAGGGGCAGTGGCCGTCGAATGTTTAAGGGACGCACAGGGCATAGTCTCCTTTTGAGACTCTAGCGGTTAGTCACTGTGCCTAGCGGTCAGTTACTGTGCAAAGGTAGCATGGGGTAGGGACCGCCGGTTGGCAACTGAGGAGTGCGGTTGAATAAAAGCCAGAGGGACTGACATTGCTGATCCCTGGGCCCTCTTTCAGGAGGTAACTCAGAGTCAGAGGAAAAGGATGTGAACTGTGGGCCTAGGAGAGAGAAGCAGCAGTGAGACAAAAGGCAGGAAGCCGCAATATTTTGAATAAAGAAGGGTGGGTGAGGGAAGGGAAGACGAGGCAAGCTGAATGAAGCGGAAATGTGCTTAGGACTAGGCAAGCTGGAGCAGGCAGTAGCGCCTCGAAGGCAGGGCTAGCTGAGTATGTTAGAAACGTAGAGGGCGGAGCTGAAAAAGAGGGCAGGAAGGGGTGCTGACAGAACTACCACAGCAAGACTGTCAGCTGCAAAGATGCAGAGTCTGTCAGAGGTCACTGGGCAAGAGGCCTGGACGATTAAAGGCCTTGAAAGCTATCTCTTCATGAGACCAGTGGCAGTGCGTGTGTCTTCCAGCCTTTGGGCAATAGCAGCAGCTTTGTGAGTGCTGTGCCCCAGACCAGCTAGGGTGCTAGCACAGCTATGCCAACATAGAGCCTTGGGAAAAAACCAAAGGAGGGAGTGGAGAGTCGGTGTCCTACACGAACACCTGGGGTGGATTCAGCCTCCCCTTACAATTATTGGTAAACAAGAAGATCTACCCAAAGGAGATTGTAATTAATGAAGTCTGATCATGGGTCAAGTGTGTTTCCTACATTGGTGGGAAGCACATCGTGTTTCTTAAATGCCCCTCACACACCAAAAGGGCCCTTGGTGTCATGCTTCATCATAGGGGTCTTCGCATCCCTCTACGGAACGCGGCGTGCTACTACCAACGAATGCGCTGGAGCACTGATGTAAATTCTATGTGTGGTGTGAGAAAGGTGGTGAGAGGTAGGGTCAGGAGTGAGTGGTAAGTGAATGTTAAAAAATACGTAGCATCATAGGAGAATTTTTTTTTTAATAAGCCTTGGTGCCGGTATTATTAAAAAGGTGTGAGGTGGAGGTATGTTGTATTAATGTACAAAACCTCCTACATGTGTCAACATGTTTCGAAGTGTGCTGCTTCTTCTTCAGGACGGGTACACAGATCCCTACCCTACTCACATGGATGGTGTGACAATGTCAACAGTTTCAGTACTTTGTGTAGACAGGTGATAATTGCTACAAAAAGAGACACAATGGTCTCAAAATTATTTGCAAAAAGGAAAATCCTTAGTTTCAATTTGTTGTTTTGAAGCCAATTGCATCATGAGCCTTAGAACGAAAGGGACCCTGTGCTAATTGCACTATATACCAAGGTGCTGCCTCGCATAATCGCCCCCTTGCGGCTCCGTCGACGGAGCCGCGAGGGGGCGCGAGGGGCCGCGAGGGGGTGATTATGCGAGGCAGCACCTTGGTATATAGTGATGCAATTGGCTTCAAAACAAAGCTGCTTCCCACCTCAACAAATCTCTTCCACTGCCGCTGTAACTGTTAGCGAACTTCCTGCACCAATCGTTCTGGCGACGTGAGCTTCTGACCGGGAGAACTGAACATTTAGCATTATGCTGACAAAAAATATCCGTGACTGTTTTCCATTTGGGTTTTATTGTAATGTGAAATGCACAGGAAATTGCAGTGAGCAACTTACAACTGTTGCCAAAAGAATGTGAACTGTCCTTGAATATCAGCACTTACCTGTATTCCCTGGTGCATTTTGGGAATTGTATGCCTATCAGTCACGTGACTTAAGAAACATCTATAAAATGTATGCACATATGCATTTGGCTTTTCCGCTTCCGTTCCGTGACCAAGGCAAACGCCGAAACATGTAGGAGTTAAGGAAGCTTTTGTGCTGCACAGCCCTGGAATAAAGCAACTTGTCTCCAGAAACGGGCCTCTGTTGTTGTTGTGTTATATATATATATATTATCTACTGGCGGTCGCCAGTAGATAGTTATAATTAGGACCTATTTTCCATAGGAAATCCGTAACATTCTATTTGAAATAACTTTGGCGTCGGTTGACGAATCTTCGCGAAATTTTCAAAACTTATGGCCAGCTCCGGTCCGCTCCTATCTTGAAAGTTTCGGGGTGATTCGTCAAGTGGGGGCCGAGAAAAAAGGGGGGTCCCAAAACGTGTTTTCCCCATGCAATTTTCCATAGGAACCTGTTGCCGAAGCTACAGCTCGAACTGCTGAACGGAATTACACCAAATTTGGCAAAAAGGTAGCCCTTGGTTCAGTGTCGTGCCTTTTGCTTAAATGGTGTAAATCTGTTCAGTAGTTCCTGAGAAAATCAAAAGTAAAATCACATATATATCTATGGCCGAGTAGGGTCCGCGTACCCTCCCGATCACGAGCTGCATGCTAATTGGCTGTCAAGTGGCTGTCAACACTCCAAATCAGGAAGTGTTGGCAGCCATTTTGTCCCTCGGTAGAACCGAGGCACAAGAAACAAGTGCGCAAAACGCACAAAGGAGGCAGGGTAGAAACCCCCTGACCCCCTAGGTCTGCTCAGGGGGTCCCACAAGGACATAAGCATCTTAGCAGCTCCCCATGTGGAAAAGCAATGCCGGCTCCCGAGGGACTCGGGGAGCCGGCGGGACCATGGGGGGATTGGGGACCCCCCCACGGTCCCCAACGGAGAGGGCCAGCCACGCGGCCCCCCTCCCCAAAATTCAAGCAAAAAAAAAAACAAAGGCCGGCCCCGGGGGATGGGGTCCCCGGGGCCATAAGTGGCCTGAGGAGGGGGGCAACGCAGCCCCCTCCAAAACAATAAAAAAATAAGGCCAAGCCCCGGGGATGGGGTCCCCGGGGCCGATTAAGGCCTCGGGAGGGGAGCCACGCGGCCCCCTTCCAAATTCTTTTTTTGTTTAAAAAAAAAAAAGGGGGCAGGCCCTGGGGGATGGGGTCCCCAGGGCCAATACATTAGGAAAATAAGGGGGGCCACACAGCCCCCCTTCTTAGAAAAAAAGACCGGCATTGCGCCGGAGGCCCGCCCCCTCCTTGGCAGCACTCTGCAAACGCGCCCCCTGGCACGTTTGCAGAGGGGGAACGAATTCCCCTTGAATTCTGGGGGTCCCTGGGGGCCAACTAGCCCACCAGGAACCTCCAGTATGCGCCAGGGGGCTGCGTTGCAGAGAGGTGTTCTGAGGCCACGCCCCTTTTTACACCTCTCTGCAACACAGCTCTGTGTCACTTAATGGAGGTAGTTGGTGGGCTAGTTGCACCCCAGGGACCCTCAGGATTCAAGGGGAGTTAATCCCCCAATTTAAAACGTGCCACGGGGCGCGTTTGCACAGTGGTGAAGGGAGGGGGCGGGGCTTCAGGTGACATGTGTGCAAACAAGCCCCGTGGCGTGTTTTAAGATGGGGAATTAAATCCCCTTCAATCCTGATGGTCCTTGGGGGCCAACTAGCCCACCAGGTACGTCCAGAAAGCGCCACACAGCTGCGTTGCAGAGCGGTGTAAAAAGGGGCATGGCCTCTGAACACCTCTCTGCAACGCAGCTCCCTGGCGCATACTGGAGGTACAGGGTGGGCTAGTTGGACCCCAGGGACCCTCATGATTCAAGGGGACTTAATCCCCCAACTTAAAACGCGCCACAGGGCGCGTTTGCACAGTGGTGAAGGTAGGGTGCGGGGCACGTTATAGTTAGAAATTAGCATTTAAAAAACCTTTGAAATTCACTGAAAAAACCATAGGTTTTAGGGACAGTTATAGTTAGTTGGACATTGCACTCGTACAAAACCCGTGAAATTCCCCCGTTATAGTTAGTTCAGCTAACTATAACTCACGCCCCCGCAATGCACTGCTGATGACGTCACATATTACATCACTCATGACATGGTCAGTGACATCACTGATGACATCACTGAAGAATGTGCTAGTATTTGTATGAGTAAGTGAGTTGGTGTGTGTATAACTGTATAGGTGAGTAAATGGGTGTGTGATTAATTTTTTGCATGACTGACTAGGTGTGTGAGTACCTCTATGGATGAGTGGCGGTGTGTGAGTGTTTATATAGGTGTATGACTGCATATGATAGTCCTGTACTGAGTGACCATAAGTATGAGTGACTGTACGGGTGAGTGAGTAGATGTGTGTGTAGACCTAAGAATCAGTGAGTGAGTATGTAGTTATTGGTATTGGAGTGTGTATGGTTTTGACAATGGCAGTCTGTAATTTAGAGTGGGTGTATCTGTGAGCGGGAGGACGGGGATGGAGAAAGGACGATGTTGGACTGGTGGACACCCCTTTCTTCCACTATTGTGTCCCCACAGCCGGAGGACTGGCCCGCGACACCGTATCATTCAGGGGCATCTCCGTCAAAGAAATACTACGGCCCCTTTAACTGGGAATGGACGGAGGAGATGCTCCCGCCCCCTCATCGTGACGTCATCCCTCCCGGAACAGGAAAAGAGAGGAGTTCCCCGGCACAGGTGTGTGCATTCACCGGAGAGGAGAGAGCGGAGATCGGAGGAGACGCGAGGAGCAAGGAGATCGAGTACGAGGAGGAAGCAGACCGAAGCCGTCCAGTCGATACATCAGACGCCGGAGGAGAGCCAGGAGGCCAACGGCATCACGCTTCGCCCAGCCACGCTCCTGGAGGTGCGTGGCTCAGCCATGTACGTGAGCGGCTCGCGGGCTGGGTTGGGAGGAGGGAGAGCTCCTTTAGATAACCCGGGGCTGTTACGTAAACAGACGGCCGGAATCTGTGAAACCCCCCCCTCACAAACACTTCCTCACTACTTCGTTTGCACTGGTCACTACCACGTAGAAGTGCTCACATGTGTCTCCTCCACTCCCATCCCTTTACTATATGGTACAGCCTTACACTTACGTCCCATCATCTGTTTTTCCTTCCGGTAAAACGACGGAGAAGCTGTTCCCCGCCCATCAACCTCGGGTGAAGCAGACGACCGGGAGAGCCTGGAAGAAGAACCCTGCGAATGAGAAGAATCGTGGACAATAACCCTGGCTTCCGTTAAGAAGCGTGTAACTAGAAAAATAAAACCATCACTATCTAGAGCCGGAGTGCGCGTCCCTTATTCCGTCCCGCTACAGTATCAAAAGTTATATTAGGGTGTGAGAAGATGCATGAAATTATCACATGGATGATGTCATCAGTGATGTCATCAGTGATGTCATTTGAGATGTCATCAGTGATGTCATCAGTGATGTCACTGACCATGTCATGAGTGATGTAATATGTGACGTCATCAGCAGTGCATTGCGGGGGCGCGAGTTATACTTAGCTGAACTAACTATAACGGGGGAATTTCACTGGTTTTGTACGAGTGCAATGTCCAACTAACTATAACTGTCCCTAAAACCTATGGTTTTTTCAGTGAATTTCAAAGGTTTTTTAAATGCAAATTTCTAACTATAACGTGTCTGAAACCTATGGTTTTTTCAGTGAATATATATATATATATTTATATATAGCATTCTTAAACTTTTTAGAAACACTCAGTCACTGGTGATGTCATCAGTGATGTCACTGACCATGTCATGCGTGATGTAATATGTGACGTCATCAGCAGTGCATTGCAGGGGCGCGAGTTAAAGTTAGCTCAGCTAACTATAACGGCCGAATGTCTCTGGTTTTGTATGAGTAAAATGTCAGCCTAACTATAACGTCCCTGAAACCTGTGGTTTTTTCAGTGAGAAAAATAAATAAATATATATATATATATCTATCACAAAGGTAGATGTTGGTTCAGGTGAAGTGTCTGTCTGTGATTTGGTGTAAATCCGTTCAGTAGATGCGGAGTTATTGAAAAAAAAATCCAATTGTATATATAGGGATGCGGAGAATCCGCTACCCTTCCTGATCTCATGCTGAGATCTGATTGGCTGCCAACACTTCAAACCAGGAAGTGTTGGCAGCCAGCTTGGGACTCGGCTTGAGCCGAGTCCCAGAAAAAAGGTTAAAAATAAAGGGGGGCAGGGTAGAAATACCCAAACCCCCAGACGTCTTTTGACAGGGACCCACATGGACCCCGCAGGGTTAAAAAAAGCATTATTTTAAAAACACTTTCAGCAGGAGTCGTGCTGGACCACATGTCCCGCTGAAAATTAAATAAGAAACTTAAAAAAAACATGATTTGTTAATTATTGTCCACCATAGTGGGCCAGACCATGGGGCTTTTTTTTAATAATGGTAGGGAGCGCACGCCCCCCCCTCCTGGGGCTTATCATTGCTCTGGGGATCACCACCTCCCCGGGGCTTCTTTGTAATTGAATATGGGGTAGGCCCGTATGGCTCCCTGCTGTCCCGGGGACCACACCTTTCCCAGGGCTTATTTTCTTTTTAAAGTGGGGGGCCTCTCAGAGTCCCCTGAGCCCTTGACACCACTATCTCCCCGGGACTTTACCTAAAAAAAATGCAGGAGGGCCTGTGTGGACCTTCCCCGCAGCCTTGGGGGACGACCAGGCTTTAATTTTAATTAATGCAGGGTGACCACTCGGACCCCCACAGCCCTGGGGACAGCCACCTCCCCAGTGCTTTTGTAAAATTGAATGCAGGGGGCCGCACGGCCCTCCCGCTGCCTAGGGGACCACCACCTCCCCAGGGCAAAATTCAAGAAAGGAGGGGGGCATGTGGCCCCCCTCCTGGAGCCATAGATGTCCCTGGGGACCGCCACCCCCCAGGGCTGGCACCTGCTATGTTCCTGGCTGCCCCACCCGGGACATGGCTGGAGGTTTACCGCTTCAGCAAAGCCATAGCAAATTGTGCTCCACTTCCAGCAAACGAGAGCATTAATAATGCTCTTACTTGCTGGAAGTGGAGCATTTGCTTTGACACACAGGGAGCTGCATGTTTAGCAACTCCCTGTGTGACAAAGCAATGTCGGCTCCCGCAAGAGGCAGGGAGCCAGCAGGGACCACGGGGGCCTTCAGGCTCCCCCTGTGGTCCCAGTGTACAGTGGGTGCCCTGGAGGTGCCCACTTTAAAATGTCCAGGTCCCGGGGATTGGGTCCCTGGGCTCAATTTGGCCGGTAAGCGGGCTGTGCAGTCCCCCATTCTATATGTAAATGGCTGGGCCCCAGGGGATGGAGTCCCCGGAGCCAAAATCGGCCCGGGGAGGGGGGCCGAGTGGCCCACCTCCTCTAGTATTAGTTTAAAAAAAAAAAAAACATACCCCGGGGGATGCTGCCAGTAGGTAGTTATTGTTAGGACCGAGTTTCTAAAGGAAAAGCATTTTTGGACTTGCCTATATCCTTAGCGCCGGGTGACAAATCTTCATGAAATGTTCCCAAAATATTGTCATAGTAAGTCTTGTGCAAGGCAAGTTTCGGGGTGATCCGTCAAGTGGGGCTGAGAAAAAGAGGGCTTAAAAAAGTGCGTTTTCCCATGCTAATTCTCATAGGATGCGTAGTTGAACCTACTACCCAAACCGCTGGATGGAATTACACCAAATTTATCAGAAAGGTAGATGTTGTTAAGCAGATTGTGCTTTTTGTTATTTGGTGCAAATCCGTTCAGTTGTTTTTGAGAAATTTAAGAAGAGGTTAGTGATATCTGTGGTCGCGAAGCCTTCGCGTAAAAAGACGAGTTTGTGCAGGGAAATGCACAGCTCTGATTGGCTGCAAATACTTCAGCCAGGAAGAGCTGGCAGCCATCTTGGGACTCGGCTTCACAGAGTCTCCCCCCAAAAATTTAAAATGAAGAAAAGGGTGCAGGGTAGGAATACCCTGACCCCCATGCCATGGTCTTGAGGTACCTCTGGGACCCCACCAAGCAAAAAAAGCATGTTTTTTTATTTTTACCGCAGGGTCGTGATGAATTTGTGGTAAAAATGTTAAAAAAAACACAAGCACGGGCTCTTGTGCTTGTGTTTATAAAAGCCCCTGAGTGGGGCAAGTCCTGGTGGCATATGTAACAGTATGTTTGGGCTGCGCAGCCTCCCCCGCAGCCCCGGGGACCGCGACCACCTCAGGGCAATGAACAATAGGAATGTGGGGGGCCCACATGGCCCCCCCTCCAGCCCTGGGGACCGCAACCACCCATGGACAATTAACCTAAAAATGTGATGCCCTACAGCCTCAATGACTGCCACCCCCTTCAGGGTTCAAATAATATAATGGAGGGGGTCCATTGCAGACCTCCAGCCTCAGGGGACCACCACCTCCTGGGGCTAAAGTAAACATTGGAGGGGGGCCACGAGGACCCCCTCCTGGAGCCAAAGATGTCCCTGGGGACCGCCATCCCCCCTGGCTCCTGCTACTTGCCGGGGTGCCCACCCCGAGACATAACTGTTTGCTATGGCTTTGCGGTAGCTTTATTGCTTCTGCCAAACCATAGCAAACTGTGCTTTGAGCAAGGGGAGCAAAATTGCTATGACAGAGAGGGAGCTGCATGTTAGCAGCTCCCGCTCTGTCAAAGCAATGCTGGTTTCTGCAGGAGGCGGGGAGTCGACAGGGACCGCAGGGGTCTTAAGGCTCCATTTGCGGTCCCCAACATTCCTAAGTGGGTGCCCTCGGTGGAACCAGGTTACCCACACTAGAGGCCGGGCCCCAGGGGATGGGGTCCTGGGGACGAAATCGGGCCAGGAGGGGGCCACACGGCCCCCCTTTCATTTATTTATTTATTATTTTAAAAGAAAAGGCCGGGTCCAGGGGGTTGGGGTCCACGAGGCAGATATTGATGAAGGAACAGGGCTGGCCCGCCCTCCTCCCTTCAAGTTAAAAAATAATTTTTTATAAAGAAGGCCCGGGCCCCGGGGGATGGGGTCCCCGGGGCCCAACTCGGCCCATGGAAGGGGGGGCACGCGGCCCCCTCCCTTAAAAAATAAAATAAAAACATGTGGACAGGCAAGTTGCCGGAGGCCCGCCCCCTTTCTCCACTACTCTGCAAACGCGCCTCCTGGCGCACTGCTGGTTGGGGGATGAAGTTCCCTTGGATGCTGAGGCTCCTTGGGGGTCAGTAACCCCTTCTGTTCCCTCCAGTAAGTCCTCAGACAGCGGGATTGCTGAGACGTCTTTGGAGACCACGCCCCCTTTCTCTAACACTCTGCAAACGTGCCTCCTGGCACCCTACTGGTTGGGGAATGAAGTACATTTTACTCCTGAGGGCCCTTAAGGGCCAACTACCCCTCCTGTTATCTCCAGTAAGTCCCACACAGCGGGATTGCTGACAGGTTGTCAGTGGTCATGCCCAGCTTTCTCCACCACTCTGCAAATGTGCCTCCTGGTGCACTACTAGTTGGGAGATGAAGTCACCGTGGCTGCTGAGGGTACTTTCTGGTGAACAACCCCTCCTGTTACCTCCAGTAAGTCCCACACAGCAGAATTGCTAAGAGGGCACACGGCCCCCCTCCTCGGGCCGATTTTGCCCCAGGATTCCCCATCCCGTGGGGCCTGGCCTTAGTTTAAATTGGAAGGGGGGCATGCAGCCCCCCTTCCGGGCCGACTTCGTCCCCTGGGACCACATCCCTCGGGCCTGGCTGTCTTAATAACAGGGGAGGGATCCTCACGGCCCCCTCCGCAGACTGATTTTGGCCTCAGGGAGCCCATCCCTTGGAGCCCAGTCTGAATAACAAACGGGGAGGGGGCTGCTTCCCCCCTACCGGAGCAATAATGGCACTTAGTACCCCATCCTCCATTGCCGGCTCCAGCTATGTCCCAGGGTGCCCAGCCCCCGGGACATAGCGGTTTCCTTGCCTGCACTGGCACTGGCAGGGAAACCTGTGTCTGCTCTCACTTGGTGGGACAATTTCAAAGCTCCCGTCAAGCGAGAGAAAACACGAAGCCCTGCTGCCCACGGGACCACCACCTCCCCGGGGATTTTTTTCTTTTCAAATGGGGGACCTCTCGGATCCCCCCAGCCCCGGACACCGTAATCTGCCCAGGGCTTTACTTGAAAAAATGCGGGAGGGCCTGTGTGGAACCCCCCGGCAGCCCCGAGGACCGCCACCTTGCCGGGGCTTTAGTTTTAATTAATGCATTGGGACCATGCGGACCCCCCGCAGCCCTGGGGACTGCTACCTCCCCAGGGCAAAATTCAATGCAGGGGGCCACACGGCCTTCCCGCTGGCCAGGGCACCATCACATCCCTAGGGCAAAATTCAAGAAAGGAGGGGGGCCACCACCCAGGTGCCCACCCCTGGGACATAGCTGCTTACTGTGGCTTGGCTGGAGCTTTACCGCTCCCACCAAGCCATAGCAAACTGTACCCCGCTTCCAACTAGCAAGAGCATTAAAAATGCTCTCGCTTGCTAGAAGCGGAGCTTTTGCTTTGACACACAGGGAGCTGCATGTGTGTCAAAGCAATGCCAGCTCCCGCAGGAAGCAGGGAGCCAGCAGGGATCACGGGGGCCTTCAGGCTCCCCCTGTGTTCCCAGTGTACAATGGATGCCTTGGATGCGCCCACTTTAAAATGGGCAGGTCCCGGGGAATTGGGCAGTGCAGTCCCCCTCCTCTATCTGTATACGGCCGGGCCCTGGGGGATAGGGTCCCCGGAGTCGAAATCGGCCCGGGGCGAAGTATTAATTTAAAATTTAAAAAAAGGCTAGGCCCTGGGGGATGGGGTCCTCTGGACCAAAATTGGTCAGGGAAGGGGGCGGCCAGTAGATAGTTATAGTTAGGACCTATTTTCCATAGGTAAAGCATTTCTTTTTGATTTGCCTATATCCTTAGCACCGGTTGACGAATCTTCACAAAATTTTCCCCAAAATTGTCATAGTAAGTCTTGTGCATGGCAAGTTTCGGGGTGATCCATCAAGAGAAGCTGAGAAAAAGGGGGCTCTAAAAGTGTGTTTTCCCATGTGAATTCCCATAGGATTTGTAGTCGAACCTACAACCAGAACCGCTGGGCGGAATTACACCAAATTTAGCAGAAAAGTAGATATTGTTAAGCAGATTGTGCTTTTTGTTATTTGATGCAAATCCATTCAGTCGTTTTTGAAAAATGTAAGAAGAAAAAGTTAGTGATATCTGTGGTTGCAAAGCCTTTCCAAAAAAAGATGAGTTTGTGCAGGGAAATGCACAGCTCTGATTGGCTGCCAACACTTCAGCCAGGAAGTGCTGGCAGCAATCTTGGGACTGTGCTTCACTGAGCCCCCCCCCAAAAAAAAAATTAAAATGAAGAAAAGGGTGCAGGGTAGGAATACCCTGAACCCCAAACCATGGTGATGGTGATGAATTTGCGCTAAAACATTTTTTTTTAAAACACAAGCGTGGGCTCCTGTGCTTGTGTTTAAAAAAGCCCCTGAGTGGGTTAAATCCTGGGGGTATATGTAACTGTATGTGGGGGCTGCGTGGCCACGCCGCAGCCCCGGGAACCTCCACCTCCAGAGGCAATGAACTATAGGAATGCGTGGGGCCCATGTGGCCACCCCCACAGCCCCGGAACCGCAGCTCCCTGAGCAAATTAACATAGAAATGCATGGGGGGCCCGTGCGGGCCCCCTACATCCTCGATGACTGCCACCTCCCCGGGGCTCAAATAATATAATGGAGGGGGTACATTGCAGACCCCCAGCCCTGGTGACCACCACCTCCCCGGAGCTAAAGTAAGCATTGGAGGGGGGCCACGGAGCCCCCCTCCTGGAGCCAAAGATGGCCCTGGGGACCGCCACCCCCCTAGGCTGGCTCCTGCTATTTCCTGGGTTGCCCACCCCCAAGACATAGCTGTTTGCTATGCCTTGGCAGTAGCTTTATTGTAAGCCTGGGCGGAGTTCGCGTAGCCATGCTACGCGGAACTCCATGAGCATGCAGAGTTGCTTGTTCCGCATGCTTGAGCATGCTCGCGAGACGTTTCTGACGTTTGGCAACGCGGATTGCGTGTTCGGGGGGAAATATCGCGTGAACTTCACCACGCGGTCGCCAATGGGCGCGGCCATCTTGTTTTTCAACTCTTTCTTATGGTTCTGGGGCCTGTTTTTGAAGCCTCTCAATATCTTTTCAATCCTTTGTTTCTAAAACTTTTTTCTGATCTTTTTTATTTATTATCTATCCTTCTCTCTTCCTAAGTGTATATTTTGCGTTTTTTTCTACTTTTATTGCGTTTTTGTACTGTTTTTCTATTACTTGCTTTTTTTTTTTTACTTCCCTACTTCTTCTCCTGACTTTATTTTTTACTTCTAAATTTTCTTTTCCACCCCCCAGAACCATGGCTAAGAGTAGTTCTAAGACTAAGAGAGCGACCAGGAGCCACCTTCCTTGCAGAAGGCGGCGCCCGGAAGGGGTGCAGCCCGGGCCTTATTCTCAGAGGTAGAGGTGGCTGCCCTAGTTTCTTTTGTGCAGCGCCACCTCCCCTTAACCTTGGCAGTAGGCGGCAGGGCTGGTTCAGGCTATTGGATCCAGAAGCATCACCGCCCGTGGGCGAGGGTGCGCCGGGCAGTGTTTCGCTGCTCTGGGGTCCGGCGCACCCACAACCAACTGACTCACCGGTGGTCTGACATCCTGGACCGGGAGCAGGGCCTGCTGGACCTGCTAGGTGTTGAGGTTGTGGGGCTTAGTGAGTAGCTAATTTTTATTACTATTGTGTGTTCTGTTCTGTGTTATTGCGAATATTATTTTTTTCCCAAATAGCAAGAATGCTGCTGCTGCCTGCATGCAGGTAAGTTACGTTTAAAAATCTTATATTATGTGATTGTTAATTTATTCTTCTAGACAGGTGCTTGGCGCTACTAAACTTACTTGTTTGAAACTTTGCGCTCGCTTGGGCTGATTATGTAAGAGAGGTTAGAGAACTTAAGTAAGGTAATGCAGACTAGAGAGACTCCTTTCCTTTGTCCTGTCACTAAGATAGTGGTAGTTAGGTAGTTATACTTAGTTACTTAGTATTAGTTGGTCATTTTTTAGCCGTCCACGTGACGCGTCCTCCGTCACGTGCTGCCGACTCCTTAGTAGAACCGTTGTAGTTTGTTAGTGACTGAATAATATAGAAACACAGCATCAGCAACCAACCGACACTTTGGTGTATGCAATATGCATGCGTCCATCTATACATTTTTGAGGACTAAAATAAATGCAAGCTCAGTGAATTGGCCCATCAAAGGGGGTTGATTCATTGATGATTGCGAATGAGATCGGAACTTAAAAGAAGCAAATATAATTTTTGGCAAGTCATTCCAAAGTCTTTGGAATAGGGAGGCTAGGTGGTACTTAGGTTTAGGATTCTGGATCGGAATTGTACAGTGGAATAATAAAGAGATAGGACGGTCTGCGACAGCGATACTAGGCTCCTACCACTAGTCGATCTGATTAGATAGGTCACTTTTATTGCAATTGCCATTTCCCGTCAAAAATCTTTTTGGAGCGATTTTTTATTATTTGTTTTACACCAATCAATTTTTGATTCTTTATTATTATGTCTTACATGATCAGCATCCAGGGGCAAGAAGACGATGGGGTCTGCCGAGGCGGGAGCTGGAGGTACCTCCCAGGATCACTCCTCTACTACAGATGGCTCTGCTGCTAGCCCCAGTAAGTCCTCCTTTTGTTAATATTAATAATTATATTTCCCTAACTTTTACTGCACCTTATTTTTTTCGAAGTATTATTTCCGTTTCCTAATTCTATTTTTTACCAAATCTTCTTCGATCTATCTGTTTCTAAACTCTTGTTATCCCTGCATTACCTACCAACTTAGTTATTTATATTTCTAGTGCCTGTTTTTTTTTACATCAATCTAACTGCCCCTGACTCTGTACTACTATTAGTCTGTCTGTAGCTTTATTTATAATTTATTCTGGCTCTTCAGTCAGCTTTCCCTCTCCCCTTATATTTTGTTGACTGCCTGGTGGTGGTACTACTGTAAGACTCAGAGAACACATTGGTCCGACCTTTACTAGCATGGCTACGATGTTATCCACTTTAGCGCCGGGACACCTCAGTTGAGGTAGCTGCGCGCTCTAAAAATGTCTCTTATTATTATTATTATTATTACTACTACTAGTACTACTACTCTGCTGTGCAGATTGCATGCCCAACTAAGGTATTCAACGCATGTTTGTTGAGATTAGAAGGCTTTCTTTTACTTTCTTTCTCATGCTCAATCATTAAATAAAATGATGGTCACGTTGTACAACCCAAAGTGGTGTATTTTTACTTTTTCTTGTCTAGGCCTAGTACTATTATGATTAGCAGCAGTTGATTGTGAACAACTGATTACCATGCACCACGGCTGGAAGGAAGTATGAGGAGGAGGAGGGCACAATTATATTTTCCAACAAAGAGAGAGGACTCGAGACGAGAGACCTCATGTCCGATTGTCTGCCCAGTTTGCCACTCTTTTTCTTTTTAAAAAGTTTTAAAACTCAGATTCACCAATAGCTTCAGCCACTGAGTCCAGTCCTTTGGGTTGTCCTCTTCTTGAGAGGATTTTTGAATATTGGCACCAACAAAATACCTAAGCAGATATTTTATTATTTTTGATAGGATAGGACATACCGTTTACTCTACTCTAGTACCCGATTTGTACTAGTGATGTGTGTGTGTTGTAGGTATGTATTGTATTTTCAATCTTGCTAGTGAAAAAAAAAAATAGGGGGAGGCGTATATGGCATCTAAAAACATGTGTAATGTTTTTAGGCGTATCGACCACTAGTGCTGGTGCCAGCCAGGAGGGAGAAGATTTGGCAGCCACAGGGGGTGAGCCAGCAGCAGTGGAGGGCGGTGGTAAGTTATATTCTTTACTTATTGACAATACACACTCGCTGCAAGGGTGTACACTGTACTGTTGAGAGAGACTAAGTTGTTGTGAACAATGGTTGAAGAAGACACCCTTTACTTAGCATTAGCAATAGCATTAGCGGCGGGAGTTGAGTAACTAATGGCCTCTTCTATCTGACTTCAACTCAGCTGGAAACGTTTTATGAAGAAGACTAAGAGTCAGACAACCTTGATGGATGGGTTGAACGAAAAGGGAGAGAAGGATGGAAGGAGGAAGGACGGTTGCCATGTAATATATGACTGGCAGAGAAGTATGCGTGGGTGAAGGAAGGGGGCTCGGGATGCATAGGTGGCTGATAGGAATCGGATGCATGGGTGGCTGAAGGATGGGTGAAAGGGGAAAGAAAGGATGCCTGCCTGGGTGGGTGAAACTGTATGGGTGATAGGAATCCTCCGGGGGGTTTGATGGGTCAAACTCAAAGGCAAGCAAGGACGCATGGGTGGTGGTTTAAAAAAAAAATAACAAATGTATGTTGTTGGTGAAAGGTTTGTTGAGAGATTAAGAAGAATGATAGACATGTTTACTTTGAATGGATGGATGGCTGGATGGTATTCAATCATCATAGCATAGGTGGAGACTGTCACTGGATGAAGAGAATGTAAAAGAAAAATAAACCATGCCAGAGTAGCTAAGCCAAGTGTGAAGATAAGAATAAGATTAGAATAAAAAAAATAATTCTAGAAGAGCAAAGCAATGATAAATGGGAAAATCGCTGGGAAGAAACAAGGACTGTTTTCTTTCAAGGTTTTTGATTCAAGGTTGTATTTCAGAATACTCCCTTGACTCACAGTAGTTTGCAAGCACAACATATATATTGTGTATGTATGTACCCATACTCACTGTTATCAATCACCTCCCTCCGACTCCGAGGCCCACTCCCTACCTATGTCATTTCGACCGTGTCAGCCATGGGTGGCCTATCGGCTGCATGGTTACACAATCAATCAATAGTAATACCTTACGTCGTCCCATATATAATCATTCATATAAGATATCATTTGCCTTGTTGTAGTAGTCAGGGTGAAAGTGAAATTGAGCAGTTGCCATCGATGTAACACAGTATGGCCATAATAGAATAATAAGATAATTGTGTAGTTGTAGACTACAGCTGCCCCACCTGCAGTCAGTAGTAAATAACGTGAGTCTGCGACATGAGTATGTCTGTCTAGGGCGCAAGCTGACTGAGCTGGCATGCCTGCAAGGTTAATTTAGCTAAACAAGAGAGAGAAGAAGAAGACTTGTCTACTCCATAGTCCCTAGTAATGCCTGAAACTCCCACAAATGTTAGAGCCGAGGAAGTGGGAGGATACCACAAATGTTATGTACTGTGCTTGCTAGTGTTACTGTGCCACTATAATTTTATGTGTATAATTAATTTTGTGTTACTATTTTGCTATGAGTATTGGTTACAATTGTCTTTTTTCTTTCTTGATGTAGCTGCTCCTTCCCAACTGAAACAACCAAACAGGAAGGAGTTAGCAGCCATGGCCCGGCAACAGAAGCTGGAGGCCATCCGTGCGGAATATCAGCGGCTGGTGGTTCTGGCGGAGGAGGAGGCGGAAGCAGCTGCTGCCTCCTCCAGTCCTCCAGTGCCCCGGGCCCCAGCCAGGCTCCCCCAGTGCCTCCAGTGGCACAGCACCGTGGTCTGACAGCCACCTTCCGCACTTCTTTAAAAACTGCTGCCCACCCTTTTTCATGCAACTGCAAGACATTTCAGTGCCGCATGCTCCTCCAGATGGCGCGCGTAGAGGATCAGATAAAGGCCCTGGAGAGTAAGATCCGGTGAGTCCGCCGCTAGACCTCCGTCGCCTTGCCCCTTTTTTTTGGTGGGTGGAAATTGGGCGTTGGGGAAAAGTTTTTTTTTTATAGACATTTTAATTTATGGACATTGGACTCTTAATGATGGATATTAGTTGGGGTTAGGGAGAGGGGTGGGTCAGGTGTTGTAGGTTTATTTTATTCTAGTTAGTTTATTTGTTAGAGGAATACATTATTTATAGTTTACATATGATGTAAATCTTTTGAGGGGGTTCCTCTTTTACTTCACACCGTTTCCTTTGCTGCAGCAGGGCCACAGACAGTTTTTGATTGAAATAATCTGCCAATAGTGTAACACACCAACAGGTAGATACAGTACCCTCACTTGTGACTTGTCCTACTAGAACTGTCAGTCTCTCCTCCTAGTCTATGCAGTCTGCAACTAAAACCCCTATGGACTCGGAAGGGTGTGGGTGTGTGAATTAATTAATTAATTTCCATAGTATTGAGCCTCCCCCAAACTTCTTCTCTTACCTGTGATTGATGTTTATTTATACGTAGGCAAAGCGATGGCTTCATGGTGATGGTTTGGTTTCCCAAAGTGCCATGGTGGTGGTAGTGGTAGTAGTAGACACTGACAGTAGCATTTGCAAAAAAAGAAAATGAGACAGTCAGTCACCTGAGGGAGACTCGGGAACGAGTAGTAGAGTACAGTACACAAGAAGACTGCCAAACAAGAAACCATGATGATGATAAGCAATGCTAAAGTAAAATAAACCAGAATGCCTGGAGGGCTAGCCTAGTACAAGTTACAAACTGAAGTCGACTCGAACTATGATGATGAAGCCGACAAGCGGCTTCGTAACCTCTAGTGCTGGAACATAGAATGATTGATGACTCGATGCTGGCAACCAATTATATTATTATGAGGTATTATGTTCCTCTGGAGAAAACAAATTGAATATGGAATACTGTGCATGGGTGGGCAATCTAATATTGCCAGTGTGGCCTAAAGTATATATACTTAGAGCAGAAGAAGATCCTCACCCTGCCTTGAGTTAGTGTTGCTTTGACCACATCTGCAAGTGTGTGGTCAGTAATTGGTGTAAATTTAATTTAGTCACACCTCAATATAAATCATACAGCCTGGGGAAGAGGGTTAGGGTTTGATGAATGGTTGGGAAGGGAAAGGTTTGACGAAGACAAACACTACACATGGACAACATACAATCTTGGCAGCTGACCATCATAAATCTGTTAAGGGAGAAAAAGGAAATGCATGCATGATGATGACTTGATGAGTAGTACTAGACTAGTAGTACAGGGCAGCAGTATATTATTAATTATAATGCAATTGCCTTGCCTGTCTGCCCCCAGAGAGACACAAGTTACATACATTTTATGTTCTGTTGAACCGGGCTTCCTTTTAAAGCTAGCAAAGAAAATTAAAAAATATCTGTAGGAGTCAAATATAAGCTAACATATTAAACAACAACACACACAGTCGTAATGATTGAAAAGAAAAAATGAATCAAATGAAATGATACTATAATTATTGCCAAATTGGGAGTTGCATCTCGGCATTCCTCTTGGTCTTTCCTTAGACTGTCCGTCCGTCCGTCAATCTTGGGTGCCCGCCTGGCGGATGCGGTTTGATAAGGTAAGTGTGAGTTGTTTTTCCCAGTATAGCGCAGGGTAAAGGCCGGCCTGTAGATGAAAAAACAAAAAGGATATTGAAAAATCAAGGAGAAAAGTAAAGTTAAACTGCATACTTTAAGGAGGAGTGCAACAAGAAGACTTTCAGTGGCGGCATGGCTAAATCATGTCTGTTTCCAGCAGTTACCTCCAACAACAGGAGCGGCCCCCCCACCCAACCTCCACATAGCTTAGAATTTGAGCCAGACAGCACTGAGCACACATACACACACAGCAACATAGCATTTTCCAAATTAAGTAACAAAATCAATGCACCGCTGTCAGTCACACCACCACACTCACCTTCACCACTACACAGACATGTAGGTCTGGTGTTGTTGTTTACCTTTTAGGCCACTTCAGGAAACGCCCCGAGTTTTTCCATCAATCATCTCCGATCCTACTGACTGACTGCGAGTATGGTATGTCATGGTGTCCAATTCTGTAGTGTCCCGAGTGAGTCCAAAATCAAAAATGCAATGGATCGGCCTGCAGTAGTACAATTTTGTTATTGAACAACAAGAAGGGAAACATTGACTTGAGTCACTTTTTTGTGTGTACTAGATTAGAATACTAGTAGACATTATGCACAACAAACACCAATCACTCATAGTCAGCGTTCAATGCATGCCATTATTTACCTATTCTTCCGGGGCAGTCCCTCTAGGCTCGGAAAGGAGGATAGATAGTTAGGGAGGGACCGTCACTCGAGGCGGGCACACATTTCACATTTGTTGTACTATTCTCCATCCAATGTCTGGCTTGAGGGAAATGGATTTAGGGTGAGTCAGGACTCGGAGGAGTGGACTTACTTCTTCACTGACTGCACACAGTTGCAACTCCAATCCGGCAATAAAAGAGTAAGACGGTGGTGATGGATTTGTTGTGATTTGAACCAACATTTGAAGAAAGTGACGCACACAAATAATAAAGTAAATATTCGTTAGCTATATCTTTTTTGGGGGGGTTTGGGCATCAAAGGAAGAAAGAAAGTAACTCAAAAGCCTAGTTGTCTGGGAAGTAGAGCTCGTCCTCAAACTCTGGTGGTTCACCCAGAAGTAGGTCACCTAACACACTACTTCCATGACCTGAGTCGCCGTCATCATCTTCCTGCTGTGCTACTTCAGGTATGGTGTAATCCGGTGGTATAAAGTGCTGATTCATTTTGATCATGGTTAACCTCTCAACGTTTTGGGGCGAGAGACTGGTCCTTCTCACTGTCAGAATGGCACCAGCAGCACTGAAAACACGCTCAGAAGAGACAGTTACGACAGGACAAGCCAGATAGTTTATCGCTAGCCTGCTGAGCACTGGCCATTGGCGCTTTTTACAATACCAATACAGCAATGGGTTTTAATCAAAGTAGACCTCTGTTGGGTCATCCAGATGGGCCTGGACCATCCGCTCAATGCTCATGGGTGTTCTGCTTTGCTCGGCCTCTTTTGCATTTGCCTCAGCACTGGACTTAAGCCCTGCCTGTAGAAACCATTCCTGTGCCGATTTTGGGGCTGATGCTCCTGTTCTTGTTGTTGATGTTGTTCTTGGTGTTGTTGGTGGTTTTGGCTGCTGTGAGCCAACCACACTGCCCTCAGTCTCCGAAGTTGAACTTGAAGTCTGACCTGCAGTACTTGTTGTGCCCTGGAGGAGCAGGCCTCCAATTCTCAGCCGTTCTTCATCTAGCTGACTGGCTTGCACTGCTATCCAAGTTTTGTAGCTGGCAACATCCCATTCTGAAAACAGAATGAAAGTGTGCAGTAATGGTTTGTACTGTGGATCGAGAATTGTGGCACAAATGTAATGGTTGGATGACACAATGCCTCTTTGCACCTTTTTATTTTCAGATAAGCGAAGGGTTAAGCTCTCCACCAACTCATATGCTTCTTTTTTTCCCTCCACATCTGCATACATTCCAGACACCCCCTTCAGCTGTTCCTGTAGCATGTGCAACAATGGGATAGCTTGTCCCATAGTACAGTCCTCCTTGCTGACTTCACGTGTGAAGACCTCGAAAGGAAGTAGCATCTCTGTCAGGCATTTAACTAGGCCCCATTGGTACATGACATATTCATTGATTGGTCTGTACTGCTCAGACAGATGTTCAAGCATGTAATAAGTTGAGTTCCAAAGTGTTGGCACCTCCTGGATGAGTGCTTTAACTGGCATTCTATTATCACGTTGAATGATCCTCAGCTGCTTCCGGGCTTTAAAAGAATGGCTGAAATGTTTGCAGATTCTTCTGCAGGTGGTCAGTAAGTTGCTGACTCGGTCTTCTTTTTTCAGAAAGTCTTGAACAATGATGTTAATGCAGTGCGCCAAACACAGGACCCTGAAATAGCCACTATCGGCCATGGCCTTAACTATAATACTGCCATTGTCTGTGGCAACAAAACCAATGTTAAGCCCTCTTGGTCGCAGCTATTCAAAGACCTTGCTGTCAAAGTCTTCCAAAATGTTTGCAGCAGCATGAGATTTCTCCATGACGAACATGGCTACAGTTGCATGTTTCCGAGCGGCATTAAAAATCTCAGCAGTGTCAACACCTGCAGATATCTTTTTTCTAACCCCCACGAAAGAGATCCAGTGTGCAGTGATGCACATGTAATCAGTGGCTTAGCAACGGGTCCACATGTCTGTTGTCAGGTGGATAGTGTGAACAGCACTCTGCTGCAAAGCTTGTCCAAGCAATTCCAGCATGTCGTTATGTAGTGCTTAAACAGCAACTCTGATGAAATAGGACCGGCTGGGAACCTTCCATTTTGGGCAGATGGCTTCCACAAATTCAAGAAAACCCACTCCTTCCACAAAATAAAAAGGGAGGAGGTCCAATGCTAATATTTTAGCCAGCTTTGCGTTGTACAAAAGTGCCGTTGGGTAGTTGCGTTCGTACTGCCCCTCTGACCTAAACATGCTGAGAATGGTAGCCTGGATTTCTTTCCTTTTTTGTGCCACTGATGCAGGTGACTTCTTGACAGCAGATGTTATGCTCAATGCACGTTTTTTCATTGCGGTACTCTCTTGCCTTGGACCCCTTGGTGTCTCAGCCTCACTCTTGTGCCACTGTGATGTTGCTGATGATGATGTGGGCGGTACATCTGCACTGCTGGGGACAGTTTGTGCAACAGAGAAAATGTCTACCTCTTCTTCACCTTCCACCGTGATTGGATCTTCTTCTTCATCCCCTCCACCAACAACATGTGCGGTTTTTTGGCCGCTAAGGTGCGCATCTCACTGGATCAAGTGGTGTTTTCCCAGATGGGTTGTTTAGCCTCCCGTACCTTAGTTTGTACCAAGCTTACCCCAACTAACACCTTGTTCACAAATGGAGCATATTGCAATGTTCACCTCCTTCTTGCTAACCGAAAAAAAGTCCCAAACTGGGGAGGTCAATTTTCTGGCGCTGCTGGTGCCACTTTCAATGTCAGATGAACTGGTAGGTGAGCGTGACGTTTGACTCTCTGCAGTACCTACTTCTAGTTCTACTAAGGTGGTTGTGTTGGATGTAGGTCGCTGCCGGTGAAATATGGAAGCTGGAGGTGGTGTTGGTGGTATCATCTGTGTTGATGGTATCCGTGCCACATCCATCACAGCAATTTGGGATGGAGTAATGTCGGTTTCCACTGGGGCGGGACTAATGTCCATGATGACTGCCTCGTCATCATCATCCTCATCTACATCTACCTCCATAACTCTAAGGCTTTTTGGAACCTTCCTTTTCCCTAGCCTTGTCTCGTGGCGTGTCTCATTCTCAGACTGAGGTGGCTTCCAAGTGGCATCTAGATCATCAGAAGGGGGGCTTGCAGAAGAAGTTGATGGACTAACCCTCCTTTTCCTTGCTGGGGATCTTGAAGACAATGGATCTTCTGACAAGTGGCTTGCTCTTCTTCTTCCTCTGCAGGAAGCTTGATCTCCTGGACTGCCCCTACTTCTGGAGGAACAACTACTATTGAGGGTGATTGCCGTTGCGGCTGTTGTTGCCTACTTATCTGAGTTTCCTGCATTAATTGGGTACTACTTTGCTATAACGATAAGTCAATTTCAGCATCACTGCTCATCAGCGTTGGACTCGTGATTAGACTGGCTGCCTCTACAATAGACATGGGATTGGGCCTAGGTTGGTGGGGTGGGTCCACTGATGCGGGGTGCTACTCCCAGCTTGCCCCCTGGCACCGCTGCTGCAGGTGCAATTTTTGGTTTCCCAAAAAAGGTCTTGCGTGACATACCGGTCTTGGTAATTGGCAGTGCCTTCTTCTCACTGGCAACTTTCTTGGTACTGGACCTGGTACCTTTCTTTGGGGCCATCTTGAAGATGTCAGCAGCACGCAGTGGCACAAGTTGAAGAGATGTCTGTGGTCACACGTCACTTGACGTCATGCGCAGCAGGACTTATGTCTGGCAGTACAATGGGTGATGTTGTCTCCTCCCCTTTGGTGCACCTAAAAGCAAAGAAGCAAGAAGAACATCAGTGAAACATGACATTCATTGTTGTGGTTCAATTACTACTAGTACAAACAAACAAATATAATATATAACTTAGTGTGTGGTCACACTTGTTAGTGTTATTAATATTATTAAATTTATTACCTCAGTTATTAAAAAAACATAACAATACAGTGTAGCATTTGTGAGACTTTGATAACAACAAGGGCTTTCATGGTGTACTGTACAGTGTACAGTACACCTAGGAAGGATAGGAAAGAAGAAGAAGAACAAAAATACAAATGTAACGGACCCGGTTTGGCATTGTGTATCACGTGGGATGCAGTATTCAGGGAGCTGCAGCTGACAATGGATGGAAGCAATAAGCCAAGAGGAACAAAGGAAAGACATGCAGGCCTATGGCAAAAGCAGTAAAGCACACTAACTGCCACCACAAAATGTCCACCAGCCACATGGTCACACAAGTCACAACAACAACAAGCAGGAGGCCTGGAAAACAATAAACTCAAGCAGGCCTATATGGAGTTGGACACAGACTTTACAGAATTACCCCTGGCCACATGGGGAGGCTCAGCCAAGGCAAATGCTGGCCCACTATTACAAACACACTCACACACTGGCCAGACAAAGGAGGCATGCTAAACAACACAGCTTTAATGCAACAATGCCAAAAACGAAAATCCAGAGGGCTAAAAAAGGTTTTCAAATTATAACCACACACATCCAACAAAGTCATTTATTTAACACACATGAAAAAAAGTGAAATACCAAAATAAACACATTTTGCATTTCAATCCAATGCCATCCATGCCCAAAATGATGTTTAAAGTTAACAGACACCACAGAAACAGTTGTTTCATGCACCCATGAGTAGCTCTGGGCCTATTGGTTGGAAACCCCATTGGCAGACTTGGCCACATAGTGAATCAATTCAAATCAATAAAATTGCAAGCAAATTTATTAGAAAATGTAGTGAACTGTGCTGCATTTTTTGCTGGATAAAAGAAGAAAAAGTTGCATGCAAAACAACAACCAGCAAGAAGGCATGGCGACCACAAAGAAAGCTTGCAGGCCTGGTGCAGAAGCACTCTGGCTGCCTCTTCACAAAATGGTCACCAGCCACATGGCCAGGCCACAACAACAAGAAAGGGAAGACAGACAATGCAGGCCTATGGTGAAAGCACACTGGCTGCCTTTCCAAAATGGCCGCCTGCCTCATGGCCAGGCCACAACAACAAGAAAGGGAAGACAGACAATGCAGGCCTACGGCAAAAGCACACTGGCTGCCTTCACAAAATAGCCGACAGCCACATGGCCAGGCCACAACAACAAGAAATGGAAGACAGACAATGCAGGCCTATGGCAAAAGCACACTGGCTGCTTTCACAAAATGGCCACCAGCCACATGGCCAGGCTACCACAACAAGAAGCAATAAGCCAAGAGGAACAAAGGAAAGACATGCAGGCCTATGGCAAAAGCACACTGGCTGCCTTTCCAAAATGGCCGCCAGCCACATGGCCAGGCCACAACAACAAGAAAGGGAAGAAAGACAATGCAGGCCTATGGCAAAATCACACTGGCTGCCTTCACAAAATGGCCGACAGCCACATGGCCAGGCCACAACAACAAGAAAGGGAAGACAGACAATACAGGCCTATGGCAAAAGCACAATGGCTACCTTCCCAAAATGGCCGCCAGCCACATGGCCAGGCCACAACAATAAGAAATGGAAGACATGCAATGCAGGCCTATGGTAAAAGCACACTGGCTGCCTTCACAAAATGGCCACCAGCCACATGGCCAGGCTACCACAACAAGAAGCAATAAGCCAAGAGGAACAAAGGAAAGACATGCAGGCCTATGGCAAAAGCAAGCACACTAACTACCACCACAAAATGGCCACCAGCCACATGGTCACTCACAACAACAACAAGCAAGAGGCCTGGAAAACAATGAACTCAAGCAGGCCTATATGGACACAGGCTTTACAAAATGGCCCGCGCCACATGGGGAGGCTCGGCCAAGGCAAATGCTGGGCCACTATTACAAACACACTCACACACTGGCCAGACAAAGGAGGCATGCTAAACAACACAGCTTTAATGCAACAATGCCAAAAACGAAAATCCACAGGGCTATAAAAGGTTTGCAAGTTGCAACAACCACACACATCCAACAAAGGCATCTATTTAACACACATGAAAAAAAGTGAAATGCCAAAAAAAACACATTTTGCATTTCAATCCATGCCCTAAATGATGTTTAAATTCAACAGACACCACAGAAACAGTTGTTTCATGCACCCATGAGTAGCTCTGGGCCTACTGGTTGAAAGGCCTATTGGCAGACTACTGGGCTAGTGAATTAAATAAATATTGCAATTTGATTTCAAAAGTGGGAGAAAATGTAGTGAACTGTGCGACATGTTTCCTTTATAAATGAAGAAAAATTACTTACAAAGAAACAACTAGGCCTCTACTGAAACTACAGGCCACCCACCACAAAAAAATCTAGGTGCATGGCCGCAATCAAACAAACAACACCAATTTTGCAACTTACTTGTGAAATCTCAAATTCAAAAGTCCTCTAATCCAATGATATATGATGCAGCAGACAAAAAGAGTGATCCTTCCAGCTCCAAATCCAAATGAAAAGTGAACAGGAGATGGACAAAGCACTGGGAGGAGCCTGCTGGACAGGAACAGGAAGTTAGAGACTCTGGGGCACTTCCTACTCTTAAAAAAAAAAAGTAAAAAAGAAAAAGGACTCCTTGCACAAAAAAATACAGCCAAATGTCAATCTGAGGAGTTTTTTTTAATCCAAATCGTCATTTCGAGACCGTTTTGATGCTGCCCGGGAGAGAACCTTCTCCAGATTGCAGATTCTGCATTTTCGGGATCGCTATCTTCACAAAACCCACGCCGGAAGACCGCTGGCACGCTCTAATGATGTGTTTGTGATCACAAACTCTTGTGGAACCATGCGGCCGCCTAACAAATCTCGTGGCGATCGCGAACAGCTCGGGAAATCTCATTGGCGATCGCAGGCACCCAGTAAGTCGCTCCAGTGCACACGAAAACGCATTTTGGGCGCATTCACAGAAAAAAAAATGCTCTTTTGCGGAGTGCAGAGTTTTTCGGCAACTCCGCATTCAACGCGGAATTGCCCAAAATCCGCAAACTCTGTGAGCGGAGCGGAGTTTTACGCCCAGGGTTACTTTACTGCTCCTGCCAAGCCATCACAAACTGTGCTTTGAGCCCCTGAGCACAATTGCTATGACAGAAAAGGAGCTGCATATTAGCAGCTCTCTCTCTGTCAAGCAATGCCGGCTCCTGCAGGAGACGGAGAGCCAGCACGGACCACAGGTGCCTTGAGGCTCCCCCGCGGTCCCCAACCCTCCTAAGTGAGTGCCCTGGGTGGGACCAGGGCACCTACACTAGTGGACGGGCCCCGGGGGATAGGCTCCCCAGGGTTGAAAATGGCCCCCCTCTCATTAATTGTTTTTAAAAAAGAAAAGGCCGGCCCAGGGGTATGGGGTCCCCGGGGCAGATATCGGCCCGATAGGGTGGCCGGTTGGCCCTCCTTCCTTCAATTTAAAAAATACTTTTTTATGAAGAAGGCTGGGCCCTGGGGGATGGGTTCCCCGGGGCCCAAATCGGCCCAGGGAAGGGGAGGCATGCGGCCTCCTCCCTTAAAAAATTGCAGACAGGCCCCCCTTTCTCCATTACTCTGCAAACATGTCTCCTGGCTCACTGCTGAAGGTCCTTGGGGGCCAGGAACCCCTCTGTTACCTCCAGTAAGTCCCAGACAGTGGGATTGCTGAGAAGTCTTTGGAGACCACACTCCCTTTCTCTACCACTCTGCAAATGCACCTCCTGGTGCCCTACTGTTTGGGGAATTAAGTCCACTTTACTCCTGAGGGTCCTTATGGGCCAACTACCCCTCCTGTGTTCTCCAGTAAGTCCCACACAGCGGGATTGCTGAGAGATTGTCAGTGGCCACATCCCCTTTCTCCACCACTCTGCAAATGTGCCTCCTGGTGTACTGCTACTTGAGTACGACTGCTGAGGGTGCTTTGTGGTGAACAACCCCTCCTGTTACCTCTAGTAAGTCCCACCAGCAGGATTTCTAAGAGGCCTCATGGCCCCCCCTCCCCAGGCCGATTTTGCCTGAGGGGTCCAAATCCCCTAGGGCCTGGCCTATTTTAAATTGGAAGGGTGCACGCAGCCCCCCTTCCGGGTTGACTTCAGCCCCAGGGACCGCATCCCCCAGGGCCCGGCTGTCTTACTAATGGGGAGTGGGTCCACACGGCCCCCCTCCGCAGACAACTTTCGGCCCCGGGGAGCCCATCCCTTGGAGCCCAGTCTTAATAACAAAGGGGAGGGGGCCTACAGCCCACCTACCAGAGCCATATTGGCCCTGGGTATCCCATCCCCCATTGCCGGCTCCAGCTATGTGGTGTCATGACTCTGCATCAAATAAAGCCCATTCTGTGAGATACAGGGGTGACCCTGTGGCTAACACTATATACTGATGTCCCAATTCACCCACACGTGGTGCCTGTTTGATGCAATACCTGGGACAACCTTCGGCTAACCTCATAGAGTGATGTCATCATTCGGCCACTATATAGAGTCTCTTCTATGTAATACATGTGTGACCCAGCGCATACTGTAATAGAGTGATGTCATAATTCAACTGCATGTGGAGCCAGTTCCATGTAACCCAGCAGCTAACGCCATAGAGAAACATTATTTGGCCACACATGGAGCCTGTTCCATGTAATACATGTGTGACCCTGCGGCTAACACCAGAGTAATGTCACCATTTGGCGATGCATGGATCCTGTTCTGTGTAATACATGTCCGATCTAATAGTTAACACTGCTGTATATCATCTTTCAGCCATACGTGGAGTCTGTTCAATGTAATACATTTGTGACCCTGCGGCTAACACCAGAGTAATGTCACCATTCGGTCACATGTGGAGACTGTTCTATATAGTTTGCATATGACCCAGTGGTTAATGCAATATAGTGATGCCATCATCCAGCCACACATGGAGCCCATTGTTTGTAAAACTTGTGTGACTCAGCAGCTAACTTCATAGATTGATGTCATCATTCAGCTACATCTGGAACCCATTCTATGCAATACTTGTCTTACCCATTGGCAAACATCATAGAGAGACATCATCATTCAGCCACACATGGACCCTGTTCTACGTCATACATGCGTGACCCACAGGCTACAGCTGTGATTTTTATTCAGTCAAACGTGGAGCTCGTTCTGTGAAATACATGTGTGACTCAGTGGCTAACGCCATAAACTGGAGCCATCATTTGACTTTTCATGGAGCCATTTTATGTAATACAACTGTTACTTATTGACTAATTCCATAGAGAGATGTCTTCATTTGGCCACATGTGGGGCCCACTCTGTGTAATACATGTGTGCCCCAGTGGTTAATGCTTAAAGTTATGCCATCAGTCGGCAACATGTGGGTTTCGTTCTTTGTAATACGTTTGTGACCACAGGATAAACCCACAGAGTGATGTTGTCATTCGGCAACACATGGGGCCCTTTCTATATAATACATGTTGGACTCAACGGCTAACACCTTAGAGTGATGTCGTCATTCAATCACACCTGGATCCTATTCTATATAATACATGTGTGACCCAGCGGTTCACAAAATAGAGTGATGTCATTATTCAGCCACACCTGGATCCTATTCTATATAATACATGTGTGACCCAGCGGTTCACAAAATAGAGTGATGTCAATATTCACCTGCACATGCAGCCCATTCCATTTAATGGTCGTGTGACCTAGTTGCGAACATCATAGAGGGATGTCAGTATTGGGTTACTTGTGGAGTCCATTCTATGTAATACATGTGTGACCCAGCGGCTAACGCAATAGAGTAATGTCATTATTTGTCTACAATTAGAGACAATTATATATAATACATGTTTGACATAGTGGCTAATGCCAAAGTGCGATGTCATCATTTGGCCACACGTAGAGGCCGTTCCCTATAATCCGTGAGTGACCCTGTAGATAGCACCATTTTTAAAAATGGGGGTACTAGTTGAGTAGGGTAGGTACCCACCACAAGTAATAACCACAATCCTTGTCAGGCTCGACCACTGAAGTCACTTAAAAAATCATCCCTTGGGT
This sequence comes from Calotriton arnoldi, assembly GCA_963921515.1. Classification (NCBI taxonomy): domain Eukaryota; kingdom Metazoa; phylum Chordata; class Amphibia; order Caudata; family Salamandridae; genus Calotriton; species Calotriton arnoldi. Next base: position 691,747 of record CAWUFW010008343.1, read on the forward strand.
AGCTGTGACACATAGCAGGCAAGCTTATCTTACAGGCAATGTGTAAAGTATTTATGAAGTACCATAACAGTAATAAAGTCAAAACACAACACATGAAAAATCCTAAACCAATTCAGAAAAATAGAGAACATTTTAATAAATAAAATGACACAAAATCACAAAAATCCAATAAGAGAAAATGGAGTTATAAATTTTAAAATTTTTAAATATAAAAGTAGTACAAAAAACATTTAGCTGCAACCACTGTCATCTGGCTGTGCTTGGCCAGTACCTAGGGATACGTTAAGGCTGATCCTGATGGAGCACGGGTCGAATACAGACACCAGGTTCAACCCAGTCAGAAGCTTTACCTTCAAACATAGGGCCTGATTTAGAGTTTGACAGACGGGTTACTCTGTAAATAATGTGACTGATATCCCGTCTGCCATATTACAAGGTCCATAAGATATAATGGAATTGTAATACAGCCAATGAAATATCAGTCACATTTGTGATTGAGCAACCCAGTATGGCAAACTCTAAGTCATGCCCTTAGTCTCCGAAATGAAAGTCAGAGACCCTCAACAGGGTACGGCAGCAGGCTGTGGCCAAAGAGGGCTCCACATTTTTGGATAGCCAGTGGACGAGATCTCGGTGGAGCTGTTGACTTTTGGTGAGAAAGCTGTCAGCAAGAGAAGTTTGAGTATAGGGCAAAAGGAAGGCACTATGCCGACAAGATAATTTTGGCGCCTTCGCCCAATGGAGATTTCTATGTTCAGAGTTAGTCACTTTTTGGAGCTCAGATTTCTTATGTGGGCCATCAGTGCAGGTTGAAAGCCCACAGTGCCCCTCTTTACATAAAACCAAGATGGTAAAACCTTTCTTCCCCTGTGCAAAGCTTCTGTGCCCACCCCAGAGGTGCGGCCATGGAAATGAGCAGCCTTTTCCCTGCAGTCGCTATAAACCAATTCTGGAGAGAGCTCTCTTCCCTCTAGGATTGGTGCCTGCATGGGGGTGAGGGGGGAAAAAGGAAGGAGAGAGGCCTGCTGTAAACTAACATTTGTTTATGACAGTGGAGGGCTATTTGAAGTTAATCAAGTTCCTGGGCACATTCCACATCCCATCCTGTCAAGAGGACACAAAACCTCCACACACCCAAGGACTTTTGTCCCTCCTGTGGTAGTAAGTTAACACTTCATCATGGGGCTATTCAATTCTCAGGTGACAGTTGGAGCTCATGCAAATGGGCCTTGAAAGGCTTTTGTCAGGGTAAGGGTAACTTTCTTATAGTACCTTTTCCAAAATATTTAATGCAAATCCAACTTCACCAGTGTATTGGGTTTGTGATAAGTATTTCAAAAAAGTCCAAGAACGAAGTTTGTAGATGTTTCCTAGCTGTGGAAAATAATATTAAAATATTGTATCCCAATGCGTTCTAATGTAACAGTCAATCCTTCAACAGCAAAAAAGCTTTTGAGGGCCTTTTTCTGTAAGGACAGGCTTAACATTAATCTTTTACATGACCTACTTTTAACCACCAAGTGATCTCATCATTCAGCCACACAAAGCTTGTTTCATGTAATACGTGACGTAGTAATGTCTCCATTTGGCCACATGTGGAGCCATTTCTTTGTCATGCATGTCTGAGGCCACGGGAGCTCACCGTGAAGCTCTATGAAAAGCGAACGTCTTTGTTTCAATGCATGTTGAGTGCCAGTGGATGACTCCCTAGTCCCGAATCAGCACACCTGGAATCCTAGGTGAAGGCTTGCTCTAGTGCATGTGCCTTGTCAGACCTGTGGCATCTTAGAATGATGATAAAGCATTGGCCCCTGCTTGTAGTTTCTTGACAGGTTACATCCTAGAGTGACCCTAGTTGTGCAGCAACTACTTCTCCTCTCAGTACTATCTACACCTATTGGCAAAGTATTCTCATTGTTCCTGTCTTGCATTAACTTTCATAGTGAAAACATACTTAATAAATGACTGTAATATGTCTTTATGCGTATATTATCATTCACTTTCATTGCAACGTTGTAGTTTATCTGTAAATCTGTAAATGTAATGAGACATTTCATAAAGGTGCCCTGAGACTCTGACGTTCTTCTGCATGGGACTCCCTTGTGTGTGAGCTGCTGATCTCCAGGCTCCAACAATTTTTTCTAACTTTTAATGAACTTAATTTCTGCTGTAGCAGTTAGTTATGTACCAATACATCTGAGAACTTCGTACTCAGGGACTACAATTATGTGTTTATGATCAAGAGTAGTTTAATAGTTTCAAGGGATGCTTATAGAAGCACAAGATAATTAATGTCTTCACGAAAACAGCTTGGCCTCTGTGGACCAATCTGTGAGGAGACGAGCACTAGATCTGTCTAATGATGGTTTCTCTCAGTGACGCGTCCACTGTGGCTTCTAATGAGGCGATGAAGGATGGCTACCAGGAGACATTCTGTGGCCGCGCTCCTAGTCCATGTGTCTAGAATGATTAACTCTATGTCACCCAGTGGGTAACGCAATAGACTGATGTCATCATTCCGCCAGAGTTGGAGCTCATTCTAACTAATGAATATGTAGTCCAGTGGCTCACACCACTGAATAATGTCATTATTCACCTACACATAAAGCCTTTTCCATGTAACACTCATGTGACCCAGTGGCTCACACAATAGTGGTGTCTATGTAATACATGTTTGACAAAGCAGCTAATAACTGTTTGAAATTGGGGGCTTATGTGCAAGAAATCGGTGTGGGACAGCACCACAAGGCTTCTTTCTGCACTGCCCTGCGCCAATTCAAAAGGGCAGGAATGCAACTTATTTACAAGATATAGTGCATTCCTGTTCTTTCAGCCGGTGCACAATTTGCAGCCATGCACCAATGCAGGCACCCTTGCACCATGGTGCAAACGTGTCTGTGTTGTAGGCACAATTGTTTTTGTGCAGGACACGGCACCTTCCTGCACAAAATCAATCACAAGAAGCATTTTCCTGTTTCTATGAGTGCTGCAGAATGCAGCACACATGGAAAGAGGATAAAAAGAAGTTGAAATAATATATTTGAAACATATATTTCCTCGTTATGCCTCACCTTGGGAGGCATACAGATTCAGCGCTTTCCCAGGTTTACATTACTTTGTAAATCGGGGGCAGTGTCTAAATCCCACTGCAACGCCCATAGAATGCCTCAGGGCAGAGAGTAAGGTGATGAAGCGATTTGCGCTGCATCGCCTTACTCATGATTTATGAGGCCACTCAAAGCCACGCAGGGTGGCTTTGCGTGACTCTATAAATCTTCATGAGAGCCCTTCGTCATGCATGTACCAATTTAAGTGGTGCAAAAGTGAGGCAGGGCTCTCATAAATGAGCCCCTGTGTCCTCAAATCATTGTTTAAACATTGACCCAAGCCGAACTCTCCGGCACTGCGACTCTACTCTCAGTACTGTGTACGCACACCTATGGGCAAAGTGTTCTCATTGTACCTGTCCTGAATTAATCTTCGTAGATAAAATATAACTAAAAGATGTCTATAATATGTGTATATTATTGTGCAATTCCTTTGCAATGTTGCAGTTTATCTGTAAATGTAATGAGACATTTCATAAAGGTGCCCTGAGACTCTGAAGTTCTTCTGCATGGAACTCACTTGTGTGTGAGCTGCTGATCTCCAGGCACCAACAATTTTTTCAAACTTTTAATGAACTTAATTTCTGCTGTAGATGTTAGTTATGTACCAATACACCAGAGAACTTCGTAGTTAGGGACTACAATTATTATGTTATTATAAACAAGGTAGTTTAATAGTTTCAAGGGATGCCCATAGAAGCACAAGATAATTAATGTCTTCACGAAAACAACTTGGCCTCTGTGGAGCACTCTGTTAGGAGACGAGCACTAGATCTGTCTAATGGTGGTTCCTATCAGTGACGTGTCCACTGTGGCTTCTAATGAGGCGGTGAAGTATGCGGCAAATAGGTGACCGCTCACTAGGTCCATGTGTCTGGAATGATTAACTCTGATATCACAGTTTTGGTATTGTCAAAGTTTGACACATTCTCTGTAATCCACACCCCACATGCATGGTGTACCGGGAGCCACTCCTCGACCTTACACAACATGCATCAGAGAGGACAGCCGCTCTGGGTGCGGGGGTCTCACTTGAGGAAATGTGCTGGCAGGAGATTCCTTGACCATACTCAAGGCACAGCTCATGTACTGTGAAGACCAGAGAAGGGCGCGGCATTGGGACCATATGCTATGTCTTCTCCATCCTGGTGTCATAGTGTTTATACACCGGCTTAGTGTGAATGTCAAAGGAATGTGTGGTGATGGTAGCATGATCAAATATTCCTATAATGAGGGGCATATCTATCATATTATCACGCAGCGCAGAGCAGCAAGTCACCTCGCTGCAGGATAGGGAGAGCCCAAGAATGGGCCACACTTAACATTGTATAACTCCTTCCTGCCATCTCCCAGCACTGATGCACAATCTGCTGCCTCGTGCCAATGCAGGCACTTTTGCACCATGAGGCATTTTCCTCTTTCTATGTGTGCTGATGCCGCAGACTTACAAAGGGGAACAAGTGAGGAGACAAAAGATATTTATCCCCGTTGTGCCTCGGTGGGGAGGCGTACAAGTCCGATGCATTCACAGGTCTACTACTCTTGGTGAATCTGGGAATGTGTCAGAATACATGGGTGGTTGAGTGGGAACACCCACGCTCCACCCATGGAATGCCCACGCTCCACCCATGGAACGCCCACGCTCCACCCATGGTACACCCACGCTCCACCCATGGAACGCCATCAACACGCAGTGTAACGTAAGGCAGTGACTTGCGCTGCCTTGCATTACACTAGATTTACCAAGCCATGCAGCGCCACGCAGGGTGGCCTTCAGTGGCTTGATAAATTGCATTGTAGGTTTCGCGCCTCCCTGCATTCCCTAGCGTAGCACAGGGCAATGCAAAACCTATGATAAATATGCCCCTTAGGCAACTTTGCAATTTGTGGAAAAATCTTCCTTAACCAATACCAAGCAGAATAAAATTAACATGGTGTGTCATCCTCCTTAACCCTTTACCTGATTGGCAAAGTTCTTTTAGTTTAAACAAAGAAACTTTATTTTGGAAGAGATACAACCAAATATAAACCATTAGATAAATTAACAGAAATTCAGAATCAATAAATAAGCTAATGTTATATATTAAGGTGAAAAGATAAAAAATAAAGCAGAGTAGTTGTATATGGAAAGACAAAATACTGTAATTATAGGAATAAGGAGAGGGGAGGAAAAAGGGGGCTCCAACAGTAATCATAGTAAAATATACAATATAAAAGGAGGAGGGCTTAATACAATATAAAAAGATATCAACATTTTATAGAGTTATAGCTGTAATGATATGATAAACGAAAAAGGGGGAGTGGATTATATAGATAAGTAAACAAAATATATACAAAGAGGTCAATAAAGACAATTCAGGGTGGTTTGGGTACTTCCTCTAGTAAAGGTTGGTTTTGAGCAGAATTTTGTGCTAATACATATATGAAATCGGTTATAGGAGACCATATTAGTTGTCTTTTCAGATGTAAAGATTAAGGGGAAACATATGCACGATCAAGACGGTGATTATAACAAACACTATACCACCAAGCTTGGAAGGAGAGTTGTGTAGCTTGCTTCCAATTTTTTGTTATTTGCTGGAAGGCGATTGCAATCAATAAATCTACAACATTTATGTTAGAGGGAAAATCATGCCAAAGGTCAGACAGGGAACCCAGAAAAATATCTACAGGTGAGTAAGGGAAATGAGTATGGAAAATGGTATTGATTTGAGACCAGACCTTCAACCAGAAGTGGTGAGTAGAGGGACATGCAAATAGCATATGATATAAATCAGCTTGGGGAGTGTTACATGACCAGCAGTTTGGGGAAGAGGTAGAGTAAAAGTTATGTAAGGACACTGGAGTAAACATAAGTCTATTGTATATAAAGAAGAGAGTTTGAGTTGTGCTTGCTGATCTAGAGGTTTTACGAAGTTTTGACCATAATTTATCCCAAAAAGTAATAGACCACGATGAATGGAATTCATGTTCCCATTGGATTTCTATCTTAGTTTTAGTTCTAGGATTGGGGGATGTAGTAAGAGATTTATAAATGGTTGAGGCGCTAGATTGAGCACTTAAGGAGATAAGGAAGGTGGACCGGAAGATAATGATGACAGAGAAGAAGAGATGCTCTGTGTTAATATATTAAATTTGGTAGAAAAATAATTTGGCAATTTATAAAGAGTTTGTGCTTCAGAAAAAGTGAGCAGAGTATCATTAGAATAAAATTGGTGGATCCAAAGTAACCCTTTATCTCGCCAAGTTTTCCAAAATATGGGCTTATTATTAATTTTAAGAAAGCGATTATGCCAAATGGAGGAATTAAGAAATTGATCTTTAGAGGAAAGATGAGAAATCAGAAAAGAATGGTAGAGCCTATGAGCTGTTTTGTACGTAGGGGAGGATAAAAAGCGTGTTTTGTGAGTGAAAGTGAGAGATTCTGTGAAGGAGAAAGGGGATAGGAAAGAGTGCTCCATGGCTGTCCATATGGGAAGAAAAGCAGGGGAGGACTGAGTTAAGGATTTAGCTAGTTGCTTAAGAAGAAAAGCATTATGATAATATTGAAAGTTAGGAAAGTTAACCCCACCTTGTGATTTGGGACGTTGAATCATGTTTAAGGACAAACGTGCTTTCTTTTTATTCCATAAAAATGTAGATAAAAGAGAATTAACCTTTTTGAAAAAGAAACTGGAAAATTGAGGGGGGTAGCAGAGATCATATAAAAAGTGATGGGAGCGAGCATCATTTTGATTGTGTCAAGTCTTCCCCACCAGGATAGATATAGGGGATGCCATTTAGAGATAGATGTAGATAATGTAGAGAGAATTTGAGATATGTTCAGAGATAACGTTTGTTTAATAGGAGGGGCAAACCAAAGACCTAAATACTTAATCTTTTGGGGGTTCCACGAGAAATTAGTGAGAACAAAATCTTGCTTAAAACATAAAACATTAAGGGGAAGGATTTCGCATTTATCATGATTTAATTTATAACCACAGATGGCAGAGAAGGCCTTAACTTCTGCAATAAAAGCAGGGATAGAATGTTCTGGATTAGAGATATATAATAAAATATCGTCTGCATAGACGCTCATTTTAACATGGAAATTATCATGTTGAAAACCATGTATATTAGAATTTTGTTTAATTTTTGCAAGAAAAGGTTCTAGAGCGAGGATAAATAAAAGCGGGGAAAGAGGGCAACCATGACGGACTCCACTCTGTAGGGTAAAAGAATCAGAAATTGATCCATTGGCGAAGATAGAAGCCTTCGGTGAAGTATATAGTAAAGAAATATAAGAGATAAATTTGGGTCCAAATCCAAACCAAGATAGTGTATGAAAGATAAATGACCAATCCATGCAGTCAAAAGCCTTCTCCGCATCTAGATAAATAGCTGCCAAGGAGTGGGGATATTTATTAGCTTTATGTAATAAATTAAAGAAAACTCTAGTGTTATCTGAAATGTGTCGTCCTTTGATGAAACCAGATTGTTCTTTACAAATAATAGATTGAAGAAAGGGTTCAAGACGGAGAGCGAGAATTTTGGCAAATATTTTGAATCAGAATTAACTAACGAAATTGGTCTGTAATTCTTACAAAGGTGAAGATCTTTTCCTTCTTTAGGGATTAGGCAAATGAGAGCATCCTGAAATGTACCACTAGAAACTTTAGAGGAAATAAAGTGTGAGAATAAGGAAAAGAGATAGGGAAGAAGGGATTTAGAGAAATAGGCGTAGAATTCCATAGGGAAACCATCTGGGCCAGGGGCTTTTCCGGGTTTAAGAAGTTTCAATGCGTGAGAAATATCTTTAATAGAAATATCACTTTCTAATGATGAGAAATCAGTATCTATGGGTGACTGTTTTGGTATGGAGGTAAGATAGGATTGAATGTCCGTAGGGTCTGGGTTAATTTCAGGAGTATAAAGAGAGGCATAGTATTTCTTGAATTCTTCTAGTATTTCCAAATTTTTAGTTACTGGGGAGGAGTTTGAATTTAGAACATGATCAATGTTATTACGATCTTTTTTAATTTTGAGGTATGAAGCAAGTAGTTTTCCTGCTTTATTTTGCCGCCATAATAAAGGGCACTACCTCGGAGGAGATATGCAGATGCATTTTCCGTAGATAGCTTATTATATTTACATTTTTCTTTTATAAGGTTATTAAGATCAGTTTTGGAATTTGTAACTGTATAACGTGACTCCAGTGATTTGATAGTTTTAAGAATTTCATCTGTTTTTCGGGAGTTAAGGCGTATTTTTGTGGCAACATAAGAGATAATAAAGTCCCTAGATGAAGCTTTAAAAGCATCCCAAACAATTGGAAAAGAAGATACAGAAGACATGTTACGCTTAAAGAAATCTGAAATGAAGTCTTCAAAAGAAGAAGTGAAGATGTGATCAGTTAACAAGGATGTATTAAAGCGCCATCTTTTACTGGTAACATTAATTGGAAGCAACTCTAAGTCCAATATCACAGGGGCATGATCCGAAATCAATATAGAACCAATGTCAGCATGTAGTATAGATTGTGTTAGTGCTTTGGAAACAAACAAATAGTCAATGCGTGACTGAGAGAGGTGAGTGGGTGAGAAAAAAATGTATTCACGAAGTTGTGGGTTACAAAAACGCCATGAGCAAGACCACTGACTCATTGTCAGTGAAATTGCTCTCCCACCCTCGCAGCTCCACCATTAAGTGAGGCCTGCCCCTGCACTCTCGAGTGTTGGTGATCGAGGCCCTCCTCCACCCGAAGGTTTCCCTGCGCCTCATCCCTGGTGGTCCAGTGGACCTCTGTCTCCTTCCTCTAACTCTGCTCTTTCACTCGTTTTTCTACCCTTTTTTATCTTTCACCTTTCTGCACTTTTCTGCATCTCTGCTCTTTTGTGCCTTATTTCTGCTCATTTTCCCTTCCTCTCGCTCTGCCCTTTCACTTGTTTTCACTCGTTTTTCTACCCTCTTTTATCTTTCACCTTTCTGCATCTCTGCTCTTTTGTGCCTTATTTCTGCTCATTTTCCCTTCCTCTCGCTCTGCCCTTTCACTAGTTTTCACTCGTTTTTCTACCCTCTTTTATCTTTCACCTTTCTGCATCTCTGCTCTTTTGTGCCTTATTTCTGCCTATTTTCCCTTTTTTCTTTATCCCTTATTTCCTCCCTTTACCTTTCCCCGCCGCGGCTGCCCCCGCGGCCCCTCCCCCCCAGCGCGACCGGCCCAATCCAGCTCCCCTCCCCGCCTCCCAGCTGTCCAGCCCTCCCCGACCCCTACTTAATGGCGGCCACTGCGGGGACAGGCGAGCAAGACCACTGACTCATTGTCAGTGAAATTGCTCTCCCACCCTCGCAGCTCCACCATTAAGTGAGGCCTGCCCCTGCCCCTGCACTCTCGAGTGTTGGTGATCGAGGCCCTCCTCCACCCGCAGGTTTCCCTCGCCTCATCCCTGGTGGTCCAGTGGACCTCTGTCTCCTTCCTCTAGCTCTGCTCTTTCACTCCATTTTCTACCTTTTATCTTTCACCTTTCTGCACTTTTCTGCATCTCTGCTCTTTTGTGCCTTATTTCTGCTCATTTTCCCTTCCTCTCGCTCTGCCCTTTCACTTGTTTTCACTCGTTTTTCTACCCTCTTTTATCTTTCACCTTTCTGCACTTTTCTGCATCTCTGCTCTTTGTGCCTTATTTCTGCTCATTTTCCCTTCCTCTCGCTCTGCCTTTTCACTAGTTTTCACTCGTTTTTCTACCCTCTTTTATCTTTCACCTTTCTGCATCTCTGCTCTTTTGTGCCTTATTTCTGCCTATTTTCCCTTTTTCTTTATCCCTTATTTCCTCCCTTTACCTTTCCCCGCCGCTGCTGCCCGGCGGCCCCTCCCCCAGCGCGACCGGCCCAATCCAGCTCCCCTCCCCGCTCCCGCCTCCCAGCTGTCCAGGCCTCCCCGACCCCTACTTAATGGCGGCCACTGCGGGGACAGGCGAGCAAGACCACTGACTCATTGTCAGTGAAATTGCTCTCCCACCCTCGCAGCTCCACCATTAAGTGAGGCCTGCCCCTGCCCCTGCACTCTCGAGTGTTGGTGATCGAGGCCCTCCTCCACCCGCAGGTTTCCGTGCGCCTCATCCCTGGTGGTCCAGTGGACCTCTGTCTCCTTCCTCTAACTCTGCTCTTTCACTCCTTTTTCTACCTTTTATCTTTCACCTTTCTGCACTTTTCTGCATCTCTGCTCTTTTGTGCCTTATTTCTGCTCATTTTCCCTTCCTCTCGCTCTGCCCTTTCACTTGTTTTCACTCGTTTTTCTACCCTCTTTTATCTTTCACCTTTCTGCACTTTTCTGCATCTCTGCTCTTTTGTGCCTTATTTCTGCTCATTTTCCCTTCCTCTCGCTCTGCCCTTTCACTCGTTTTCACTCGTTTTTCTACCCTCTTTTATCTTTCACCTTTCTGCATCTCTGCTCTTTTGTGCCTTATTTCTGCCTAATTTCCCTTTTTTCTTTATCCCTTATTTCCTCCCTTTACCTTTCCCCGCCGCTGCTGCCCCCGCGGCCCCTCCCTCCCCAGCGCGACTGGCCCAATCCAGCTCCCCTCCCCGCTCCCGCCTCCCAGCTGTCCAGCCCTCCCCGACCCCTACTTAATGGCGGCCACTGCGGGGACAGGCGAGCAAGACCACTGACTCATTGTCAGTGAAATTGCTCTCCCACCCTCGCAGCTCCACCATTAAGTGAGGCCTGCCCCTGCCCCTGCACTCTCGAGTGTTGGTGATCGAGGCCTTCCTCCACCCGCAGGTTTCCGTGCGCCTCATCCCTGGTGGTCCAGTGGACCTCTGACTCCTTCCTCTAACTCTGCTCTTTCACTCCTTTTTCTACCTTTTATCTTTCACCTTTCTGCACTTTTCTGCATCTCTGCTCTTTTGTGCCTTATTTCTGCTCATTTTCCCTTCCTCTCGCTCTGCCCTTTCACTTGTTTTCACTCGTTTTTCTGCCCTCTTTTATCTTTCACCTTTCTGCACTTTTCTGCATCTCTGCTCTTTTGTGCCTTATTTCTGCTCATTTTCCCTTCCTCTCGCTCTGCCCTTTCACTAGTTTTCACTCGTTTTTCTACCCTCTTTTATCTTTCACCTTTCTGCATCTCTGCTCTTTTGTGCCTTATTTCTGCCTAATTTCCCTTTTTCTTTATCCCTTATTTCCTCCCTTTACCTTTCCCCGCCGCTGCTGCCCCCGCGGCCCCTCCCCCCAGCGCGACTGGCCCAATCCAGCTCCCCTCTCCGCTCCCGCCTCCCAGCTGTCCAGCCCTCCCGACTCCCTACTTAATGGCGGCCACTGCGGGGACAGGCGAGCAAGACCACTGACTCATTGTCAGTGAAATTGCTCTCCCACCCTCGCAGCTCCACCATTAAGTGAGGCCTGCCCCTGCACTCTCGAGTATTGGTGATCGAGGCCCTCCTCCACCCGCAGGTTTCCCTGCGCCTCATCCCTGGTGGTCCAGTGGACCTCTGTCTCCTTCCTCTAACTCTGCTCTTTCACTCCTTTTTCTACCTTTTATCTTTCACCTTTCTGCACTTTTCTGCATCTCTGCTCTTTTGTGCCTTATTTCTGCTCATTTTCCCTTCCTCTCGCTCTGCCCTTTCACTTGTTTTCACTCGTTTTTCTACCCTCTTTTATCTTTCACCTTTCTGCACTTTTCTGCATCTCTGCTCTTTTGTGCCTTATTTCTGCTCATTTTCCCTTCCTCTCGCTCTGCCCTTTCACTAGTTTTCACTCGTTTTTCTACCCTCTTTTATCTTTCACCTTTCTGCATCTCTGCTCTTTTGTGCCTTATTTCTGCCTAATTTCCCTTTTTTCTTTATCCCTTATTTCCTCCCTTTACCTTTCCCCGCCGCTGCTGCCCCCACGGCCCCTCCCCCCCCAGCGCGACCGGCCCAATCCAGCTCCCCTCCCCGCTCCCTCCTCCCAGCTGTCCAGCCCTCCCCGACCCCTACTTAATGGCGGCCACTGCGCGGCCGCACGCGAGCTGCGGGCGCGCCGCTGGCGCGCCGAAGGCGCGTCAAAGGCAAGCCCGTCTGCACCCGTCCGCGACCTGACCGCGACCAGCGCCAGGAACCCTGGACCTCCGCCCCACCAACGCTACGACCCAGCAGCACTCCACGCACTCAACCCAGGCCGCAACAACAACTGCAAGCTAGCATCACCAGCCGACTCCCACGGACCCTTCAGCTGTCACCGCTGCCGGCACACCTGCAGCACCGCCAAGAACACGGATCCAGCACAACCCGCCCACAAGAACACAACCGAACCGAAGACCCTGCAATGCATCCTCCTCAACGTCCGATCCCTCCACAAACACGCCACAGAAATCTGGGACCTCCTCGACAGCACCACCCCCGACGTAGCGTTCTTCACCGAAACCTGGACCAACACCACCTCGGGACCGGACATCGCCATCGCCATCCCCCAAGGATACAAGATCACCAGGAAGGACCGCCCCACCCGCCCAGGAGGAGGAATCGCCATCGTCCACAAATCCAGCCTCCGCCTGAGCACACTCCCTGACGAGCCCACAGAACTGATGGAACACCTTCACTTCAAGATACTGGCCAGCCCCATAGCCACCCTCCGAGGAACCCTCATCTACCGACCCCCTGGACCCCGCGGACCCTTCGCCAACTCCATCACGGACATTATCTCCCCGCAGGCCATCGCATCCACCAACTACACCCTGCTGGGAGACCTCAACTTCCACCTCAACAACCAACTGGACCCCAACACCACATCCCTCCTGGACAACCTCCACAACATTGGACTGCGCCAGTTCGTGACCGAGCCCACGCACTCAGCAGGACACACCCTCGACCCCCTCTTCACTACAGGAAACTCCATCACCTTCAGCCACACCACCGAACTCCCATGGACCGACCATCGTTGCGTCCACTTCACCTTCAGAACACCCACCATCCACAGACACCAGCACCTGCTTCCACGAAGAAACTGGACCAAAATCACCGACGACCAGCTCACCTCCTCACTCAACAACTCCACCCCAACCATCGCGGAAAACGACGACCCCAACACCGCAGCCCGAACCCTGCATAGATGGATCTCGGACAGCACCAACACCATAGCCCCCTCAAGAAAAACAACAATACCCGCGCCAAGAAAGCCAGATGGTTTACCACCGAACTTCGAGAGTCCAGAAGCACATGCCGCCGCCTCGAAAAGGCCTGGAGGAACACCAAATCCACAGAAGCCCACGACAACTTCAGAGCCGCCACCAACGCCCACCATCAACTCATCAGAGAAACGAGGAAAAAGCGATTGAAGACAGAATCTCCACCCACGCGCACAACAGCAAGGAACTCTTCAGCATCATCAAGGAGTTCGCCCAACCCACTAGCGAGTCTACCGACATCCCTCCCTCACAAGACCTCTGCGACAAACTCAGCACCTTTTTCCACCACAAAATCAAGAGCATCTACGACAACTTCGACGAAGACAACCAACACACTGAACCCTCACCAACCACCCCCGACACCCGGAAACCAGCGATTGACGACTGGACAGCCCTCACCACCGAAGACACACTGAAGACAATGAAGTCAATCCACTCAGGGGCCCCCACGGACCCCTGCCCCCACCACATCTTCAACAGAGCCGCCGACACCATCGCACCCATGCTCCGCCACACCATCAACCGCTCCCTGGCGACCGCCTCGTTCCCCGACGACTGGAAACACGCCGAGGTCAACCCCCTCCTAAAGAAACCCTCAGCGGACCCCACCGACCTCAAAAACTACAGACCCATCTCCCTGCTCCCGTTCCCAGCGAAAGTCATCGAGAAAGCCATCAACATCCAACTCGCCACATTCATTGAAGAACACAACATCCTCGACTCCTCCCAATCCGGCTTCAGAAAAACCACAGTACGGAAACCGCCCTCCTCGCCGCAACAGACGACATCCGCACCCTACTGGACAAAGGAGAAACAGTAGCCCTCATCCTCCTCGACCTATCAGCGGCGTTCGACACAGTCTCCCACCGCACCCTAATACGCAGACTCTACGATGCAGGAATCCAGGACAAGGCCCTCGACTGGATCCGCTCCTTCCTCTCCGGCAGGACGCAGCGGGTCAGACTCCCCCTTTCCTCTCGGACCCCACACCTACCACCTGCGGAGTCCCCCAGGGCTCCTCCCTCAGCCCGACGCTCTTCAACGTCTACATGGCTCCACTCGCCCCCATCGTCAGAACCTACGGACTCAACATCGTGTCATACGCAGACGACACCCAGCTCATCCTCTCCCTATCCAACGAGCCCAACACCGCCAGACGCAACTTTCGAGAAGGCATGGAAGCCGTCGCCAAATGGATGAAAAACAGCTGCCTACAACTAAACACCAACAAAACAGAAGTACTCATCATGGGCCCAAACCCCGATGCCTGGAGCGACACCTGGTGGCCCCCGCCCTCGGAAACCCGCCAACCCCCACGGACCACGCACGCAACCTGGGAATCATCCTGGACTCCGAGCTCAAAATGGACCGCCAGATCAACTCTGACTCGTCTTCCTGCTTCCACACCCTCCGCCTCCTTCGTAAGACCTTCAAATGGATCCCCCTCGAACACCGAAAGACCGTCACTCATGCCCTGGTCACCAGCAGACTCGACTACGGCAACGCACTCTATGCCGGAATAAACAAAAACCTCACCCGCAAGCTACAGAACATCCAGAACGCCGCCGCAAGACTGGTCCTCAACCTGCCAAAACACTGCCACATCTCCCAGCACCTGCGCACACTCCACTGGCTCCCTGTCGAGGCGAGAATCACCTTCAAGATGCTCACCCACGCACACAAGGCCCTCCACGGCACCGGACCAGCATACCTGAACAGACGACTCAAATTCCACGCACGCCAAAGGACCCTACGATCAGCCCAGCTCTCCTACGCCGTGGTCCCCCGCACCAGAAAGACCAGATCGGGAGGCCGCTCCTTCTCCTTCCTCGCGGCCAAAGCATGGAACGCCCTTCCGCTCCACCTCAGACAGACAACATCGCTCCCCATCTTCGCAAGAAACCTCAAAACCTGGCTCTTCGACAGACCCCCTCCTTGATGGATGGAACCTGCACCCCCTCCCCCCCCCAGCGCCTTGAGACCCTTACGGGTGAGTAGTCGCGCTTTAACAAACCCCTGATTGATTGATTGAGTCAACAAGAGATCTATGAGAGATCAGATTAGTGAATTGATGATGCATTGTGGAGGAAACAAAAGGTGTTTTGGAAGTACGGTCAATATAGGGATCAACAACTAAATTGCAATCGCCTCCAAAAACAACATATGGAGAAGAAATAGACATCAAAAGAGTAGAAATATGGGGCCAAAAATTATTATCAGGTTTTGTGGGAGCATATACATTACACAAAGTAATAGGGATATCATTAACTTTAAGGTGAACAATTAACCAACGCCCTTCATCATCTGAGTCTTAAGAAAGAAGGGCCACTTTAAGGGGCATATTAGCAAGAACGGCGTTAAAATTATCGCCGCTTTAGCGACAGGAAACTACCGCTAAAGCGGCGATAATGGGCTTGATAATATGCCCTTGAGAATTCCAATAGAAGCCCAGGATCACAGCAGAACATGGGCTTCTATTGGTATTCTCAAGGGCATATTATCAAGCCCATTATCGCCGCTTTAGCGGCAGTTTCCTGCCGCTAAAGCAGCGATAATTTTAACGCCGTTCTTGCTAATATGCCCCTAAGTTTTTTATGACACAGAATCACAGTTCCATTTCTTTTACTAGAACCAGCAGAAGAAAAAACATTTCCTACCCACTGTCGTTTAAGCTTAAGAACTTCTGAAGCAACTAAATGTGATTCTTGCAAAAATACAATATCTGCTCTAAGATTAGATAAATGTGAGAGAACTCTCTGCCGTTTGATAGGTGTACCCAAACCTTTAACATTCCATGTAATAATACGTAACGTCATTGATTAACTATAGAAACTAAAAATAACTTTTGAAAAGCATTACAGCACAACAGGAAAACAATAAAGAGTTCGCTATAAACAGAAAAGCAAGAAGTAAGCACTCTAACCATAACAGAGTAAGATATAAAGTAGAAAATACTGAGATAGAGAAGAGAAAGGAGAGGAAAAGAGGAAAGGGAAAGAAAGGGAGAAGAATAATAAAAGAGGAAAGAAAAGAAAAGACAGGAATAAAGGACAAACAAAACAATAAAACATACCAAATACTCAAACATGGATGGAGGGTGTTGGAGCCACATGGGAGGAAACGAACAGTCAGCCACGATACTCCATGGAACGAGACCATGAGGGAAATATCGAATTGGACGGACTTTATGACAATGGGTGAACCAGGAAGAGAAGTCAATACCTGATGGGAAAAAACATAAGGAAAGGAAAACAATTAATGAAACATATCATAAGAACATTGTAAAATTACAATTACGATTAATTTTAGCATGAGGAAATGAAAGTTCAAGAAGAAGATGCTCCTGCAAACTCCATGGAATCTTCTCTACAGCTATCAAGAAATTGCTGAAGCACAGCCGGGTCTTCATACGTTGTTGTTTTGTTTTTGTAAGTCACTTTAAAGAGGCATGGATGTATTAGACCAAATCTAGCGTTTAGGTTACGTAAAGCTGAGCGCATGCTTAAAAAACTCTTTCGTTTATCAGCAGTGGTTTTTGAATAGTCCTGGGAAAAGAATAGTTGAGATCCTTGCAATGTTATATGACGTTTTGCTTTAGCAGCCTGTAAAACTTTCAACAAATCTGTGTATTCCAAGAAGTATAATATTACACCTCTTGGATTGCGTTGGATAGACGTATTTTGTGGAGGTCGACCAAGTCTATGGGCCCATTGTATGTTAAGTGGTGGAGACTCTGGAAGTTGAAGGACCTGCAACAGGAAAGATTGGAAAAAGGAAATAGGATTGGAGCCTTCCAATCCCTCAGGCAGACCATATATGTAGATTGTTACGTCTGCTCCGATTTTCAAGATTTTCTATTTGCTTTTGTAGATGCAAAATATCTGTTTTCATAGGTGGAATTTGTTGAGAGGAAGTATGTAGAGAAGTCAGTTGATGTTCCATTGTGGTTACTTTAGTATCCAGAGTTGACCACTTATCTTCGATAGCTTGTAAGCGGGTGTTAGTTTCTGTCATATAAGGTTTAAGAGCTCGAATTTCATCAAGAAGCAGTTCCAAGGAAACTGGTGGTGGAGATATGGTTGGCGAAGGGGGATCCTTCTTTACCCTTTTAATCGTTGAAAAAGTAGAAGAAGATGGTATTTTAGAGGTATTTTTCCCAACTGGTGTGGCTGGAAGAGATAAAGGTGCAGCATCCGTGGATTGGGGAGATGTAACTTGTCCAGGTTCCTCCATATCAGATTGTAAGACAGAAAAAGGATTTGAAGTGAATACTGCAGTGGATTTCGGACGTGTAGAAAGAACGGACGATGAAGTCGCACCTTTACTAGATTTAATTCTCCCCATAGACATATATGTCGCAGTAGAAGAAGCGTTGGTTCTTTGAAAAAACTGTTAATATTATGAAATCCAGAAGAAAAAACGATGTTTGTAGAGAAGAAAATGCAAAAGGATCAAAACGAAGTACACAAGGGTAGCAGATAATGTATAACCTGTTTCTGGTCAGAGTAATAAGTTTGTGCCAAGATTAGTGAGTAGCGCCAAAAAAATAATGCACAAGGCGTGTCAGAAACGCAAAATGATGAAAACAATTTGACGTTGCGCCACACACTTTTATCAATAGAGAGTGCTACTCAAAGTCATGCCAGTTATAACATCTTTCACATTAGTAGAAAGTTCTTCACATATCAGGTTATGAAGAAATGTTCAGTAGACTGTAGAAAACTCCAGGAGAACCCATGCTGTTTAGACAGGAAGGATGGTGAAATTTCAGGAAAAAGAAGGAAACACCAATAAATCCAGCAAAAGAAGTAGTTATAGTTGCAGCATGATACTGGAAAACAAGGATATGCAGCGGTGCCGATATCGCGCTGAGCTCGTTAGAATTACAAAATGGCGGCCGTGAATCCTGTCACGGAGATGTGCCGCACACTTGTGGTAAAATTTGCTTTTATCGGGCTTACCGAGGCTGCAGAAAGTCCTTACCAGAGTCCAGGCATCTTTAGAGGTAAAGTCCTCGCAAGCAGAGAACTAACAGTGCGGTCCAGCTGCCTGCCGATGTGAAATTTCTCCGGTCGCTGCACAGAGCAACACTAGGCGGCCGCCATTTCCTCCAGCGCCAAGCCACACCCCGATTGGCAAAGTTCTACTCCTCACTTTGACCAAATTGTACACTCCAACTCATCTCTTTACATAATTGCTATGCATTCACGTACCCCATAACCACTTGGGTCTTCTACTCATTCCATTTTCTACTTGATCCCTCCCACTCATCATTTAATTCACTTGGTAACCTCCTACACATGTCTTTAACCACTTGGTACCCTCTCTGGTCATCCATTTATCTAGTTGGTTTCAAGGTCATCGTGAGCCGTGAAGCTTAAGATGAATGAGCCTGTAAACACATTCATGTTTCACAGGTAAAAGGCCACTATGCATAAAATGGACAGCAGGAACAGTAGTTTGATGCTTCCATCAGGGTGCCCTCAGTGTACCCTCCCGGTTCAGTTCTTGGTCCAGAAGTTATCATTGCAAAAACAACAATTGATGGACAGAATGCAGAACAATGTCATACATTCACCCCAGTACAAAGATCTGGGCTTAAATCCATCGTTTTTTTGCTCACCATGCCATTCCAGTTTGGACCCAGCCATATGCAAATCAGTCTTGACCCTGCGCCCAATGGGAACAGTCCAGCCCGAACTGCCAGGTCTGGTCCTCCCTGGACTGGAAACAAGCATCCTAGGACCGGTTTCGGGCTTTCAGCCCTCATCAGCCAGGATAGCTTGACTCCAGTGGCATGGAGAGCACGGGACCCACGTCTGGGTATACCCGTCCCACTCGGGGTGACAAATGCAAAAACAACAATTGATGGACAGAATGCAGAACAATGTCATACATTCACCCCAGTACAGAGATCTGGGCCTAAATCCATCGGTTTTTTGCTCACCATTCGTGGTGATGGTGCATGATCAAATATTCTTATAATGAGGGGCATATCTATCGTATTACCTATCCTGCAGCAAGTCACCTCGCTGCAGGGTAGGGAAAGCCCAAGAATGGGCCACACTTAACATTGTATAACTCCTTCCTGCCATCTCCCAGCACTGGTGCACAATCTGCTGCCTAGTGCCAATGCAGGCACTTTTGCACCATGAGGCATTTTCCTCTTTCTATGTGTGCTGATGCCGCAGACTTACAAAGGGGAACAAGTGAGGAGACAAAAGATATTTATCCCCGTTGTGCCTCGGTGGGGAGGCGTACAAGTCCGATGCATTCACAGGTCTACTACTCTTGGTGAATCTGGGAATGTGTCAGAATACATGGGTGGTTGAGTGGGAACACCCACGCTCCACCCATGGAACGCCCACGCTCCACCCATGGAATGCCCACGCTCCACCCATGGAACACCCACGCTCCACCCATGGAACGCCCACGCTCCACCCATGGAACGCTGTCAACACTCAGTGTAATGTAAGGCAGTGACTTGCGCTGCTTTGCATTACACTAGATTTACCAAGCCATGCAGCGCCACGCAGGGTGGCCTTCAGTGGCTTGATAAATTGCATTGTAGGTTTCGCGCCTCCCTGCATTCTCTAGCGTAGCACAGGGCAATGCAAAACCTATGATAAATATGCCCCTTAGTCATCTTTGCAATTTGCGGAAAAATCTTCCTTAACCAATACCAAGCAGAATAAAATTAACATGGTGTGAGCGAAAGGACCATGTGTCATCCTCCTTAACCCTTTACCTGATTGGCAAAGTTCTACTCACTTTGACCAAATTGTACACTCCAACTCATCTCTTTACATAATTGCTATGCATTCACGTGCCCCATAACCACTTGGGTCTTCTACTCATTCCATTTTCTACTTGATCCCTCCCACTCATCATTTAATTCACTTGGTAACCTCCTACACATGTCTTTAACCACTTGATACCCTCTCTGGTCATCCATTTATCTAGTTGGTTTCAAGGTCATCATGAGCCGTGAAGCTTTAGATGAATGAGCCTGTAAACACATTCATGTTTCACAGGTAAAAGGCCACTATGCATACAATGGACAGCAGGAACAGTAGTTTGATGCTTCCATCAGGGTGCCCTCAGTGAACCCTCCCGGTTCAGTTCTTGGCCCAGAAGTTATCATTGTCAGTAGACTGGGACAAGGTCAATGCACGCAATTGGGACGAGTGAGTGCAATGACTAAATAAAAAAATAAAAATACAAAATAAAATAAAAGCAGCTGAGGGCACTACTGTACATCATGCAGGGTACATTCCTTTCCCAACACTGACACATTGCAGACCCTGTGACTCATTCCTTAATAGGCATGCACCCACCTACATATTACTTAAAGTGCATGGGCCCTCCTACTCATCTCACAACTGCTACAGCCCTCCTACTCATTCCTTAAAGCGTATACATTCTCCTACTCATTCCTTAAAGGATATGGACCCTCCTACTAATTACTTAAAGTGTATGGACCCTCCTACTCATTCTTTAAAGGGTATGTACACTCCTACTCATTCCATAACTGGTATGGACCCTCCTACTCATTCCTTAAAGGGTATGGACCCTCCTACTCATGCCATTGCTGCTATGGACCCTCCTCATTCCTTAAAGTGTATGTACCCTCCTACTCCTTCCATAACTGGTATGGACCCTCCTACTCATTCCTTCAAGGGTATGGACCCTCCGTCTAATTCCATAACTGGTATGGACCTCCTTACTCATTCCTTAAAGGATATGGACCCTCCTACTCATTTCTTAAAGGGTATGGACCCTCCTACTAATTCCTTAAAGCATATATATTCTCCTACTCATTCCTTAAAGGATATGGACCCTCCTACTCATTACTTAAAGTGTATGGACCCTCCTACTCATTCCGTAACTGGGTATGGCCCTCCTACTCATTCCTTAAAGCGTATATATTCTCCTATTCATTCCTTAAAGGATATGGACCCTCCTACTCATTACTTAAAGTGCATGGACCCTCCTACTCATCTCATAACTGGTATGGCCCTCCTACTCCTTCCGTAAAGATTATATATTCTCCTGCTCATTCCTTAAAGGATATGGACCCTCCTACTAATTACTTAAAGTGTATGGACCCTCCTACTCATTCTTTAAAGGGTATGTACACTCCTACTCATTCCATAACTGGTATGGACCCTCCTACTCATTCTTTAAAGGGTATGGACCCTCCTACTCATTCTGTAACGGGATTTGGCCCTCCTACTCATTCCTTAAAGCGAATATATTCTACTCATTCCTTAAAGGGTATGTACCCTCTTACTCATTCCTTAAGGGTTATTTACCCTCCTACTCATTCCTTAAAAAATATGGACCCTCCTACTCCTTCCATTAGTGATATGGACCCTTCCACATAACCCCTCAAGTGTATGAAGCCTCCCATTCATTCCTTAAAGTGTATGGACCCTCCTACTCCTTCTATAACTGGTATGGACCCTCCTATTCATTCCTTAAAGTGTATATATTCTCCTACTCATTCCTTGAAGGGTATGGACCCTCCTACTCATTCCTTAAAGTGTATATATTCTCCTACTCATTCCATAACTGGTATGGACCCTCCTACTACTTCCATTGGTGGGTTGGACCCTCCCACTCATCCCCTCAAGTGTATGGAGCCTCCCATTCAACCCTTAAATTGTATGGACCCTCCTACTCCTTCCATTGCTGATTTGGACCCTCCTACTCCTTCCATAACTGGTATGGACCCTCCTACTAATTCCTTAAAGGGTATGGCCCCTCCTTCTCATTCCATAACTGGTATGGACCCTCCTACTCATTCCATAACTGGTATGGACCCTCCTACTCATTCCTTAAAGGGTATGGACCATCATACTCATTCCATTGCTGCTATGGACCGTTCTGCTCATTCCTTAAAGTGTTTGTACCCTCCTACTCCTTCCATAACTGGTATGGACCCTCCTACTCATTCCTTAAAGGGTATGGACCATCCTACACATTCCATTGCTGCTATGGACCCTTCAGCTCATTCCTTAAAGTGTATGTACCCTCCTACTCCTTCCATAACTGGTATGGACCCTCCTACTCATTCCTTAAAGCGTATATATATATTCTCCTACTCATTCCTTAAAGGGTATGGACCCTCCTACTCATTTCTTAAGGGTTTTGTACCCTCCTACTCATTCCTTAAAGTGTATGTACCCTCCTTCTCATTCCATAACTGGTATGGACCTCCTTACTCTTTCCTTAAAGCATATATATTCTCCTACTCATTCCTTAAAGCATATATATATATTCTCCTACTCATTCCTTAAAGGGTATGGACCCTCCTACTCATTTCTTCAGGGTTGTGTACCCTCCTACTCATTCCTTAAAGTGTATGTACCCTCCTTCTCATTCCATAACTGCTATGGACCTCCTTACTCTTTCCTTAAAGCATATATATTCTCCTACTCATTCCTTAAAGGGTATGGACCCTCCTACTAATTCCATTGCTTCTATGGACCCTCCTACTCATTCCTTAAAGTGTATGGACCCTCCTTCTTATGCCATAACTGGTATGGACCCCCTTAATCATTCCCTAAAGGGAATGGACCCTCTTACTAATTCCTTAAATGGTATGGACCCTCCTACTCATTCCTTAAAGTGTATGGACCATCCTACTCCTTCCATAACTGGTATGGACCCTCCTACTCATTCCTTAAAGCGTATATATTCTCCTACCCATTCCTTACAGGGTATGGACCCTCCTACTCATTCCTTAAAGGGTATGGACCCTTCTACTCATTCATTGAACTATATGGACCCTCCTACTCATTCTGTAACTGGATATGACCCTCCTACTTATTCTTTAAAGTGTATATATTCTCCTCCTCATTCCTTAAAGGGTATGGACCCTCTTACTCATTCCTTAAGGGTTATGTACCATCCTACTCATTCCTTAAAAAGTATGGACCCTCCTTCTCATTCCATAACTGGTATAGACCTCCTTACTCCTTACCGATTCTTCGGTTTGAGTGGAGGGAATTCAAAGCGCTACAGGAAGTGACTACGACTTCCGGTAGACCCAGGCAAGTCAGCTGACCAGCAGCTGATCTCTCCCCCTTCAAAAACAGGATGTCACTCTCTACGCGCAGCGGACGCGCCGCCGGCGCGCCAAAGGCAAGCCCGTCTGCGCCCGTCCGCGCCTGGACCGGGCCCAGGGCCATACCCCCTGGCTGTTTTAAACTAATCCCACACAGTAATCCTTTAACCTACACCAGCAGGCAACTAAAAAACATAGCAGGTGCCACCAATGACATACAGACCTGTCCCTGCCTCAATCTGGAGACTTTATCCGCCCAATCCAACGCACGCTGCCCGAAATGCCCTTTCTCATTAAACACTAGTGAAAGGCCTTCACTCACCAGGGCCCACCCGCTACCCACTAAGCACGGAATAACTCATTCTGCACTTATAAACGCGCGTTCCATCCCCAAACATAAATATAAAATACTGACTTTCCGAGAAAACTATAAACTTGACCTCCTATTCATAACAGAAACCTGGGGTGATCCATCCTCCGGACCAGACTTCTCCACTGTAACCCCTGACGGCTTCTGCGTCCGTAGACTAGACAGAACCAAAAAAAAAGGTGGTGGACTGGCACTCATCCACTGAGATAAATACTCGGTTAAAACAGAACTAATCCCCACTAAGAGCTGTGATGGAGGGTCCCGAAAGTCCCGTATTACCATTTAACAAGAAACCCATTAATGATTTTGCACTACCCACCAAACATGATTCTCCTAGATAGGCCCTACCAGGCAGGCTCAGATAGAATGTCTTAAATTGTCCACTTTCCCTTGTCCTGGTAGCACATCTCACATAGGCCCAAGCCCAGCTCCCTAGATAACCATATCTTACATAGGACCAAGTATACCTTCTTAGATACAAAAGTGTAGGCCCAAATGCAAGTGACTCTTGCTCTCATTTTTATAATAATAATGAAACAGACCTCGTAGGCCTCACTGATCTGCTAGCAGAAATCTGTCCCATCCACCCAGATACAACATTAGCCTGTCTTGAAACTTTCCACAGTTACAAGAGCAAGGGTGGCCCCCACCCACTTGACAACTTGATGGAACATCTGGCAGTGTCACATGCAAGATTCATGATATTCTTAGCTATGGGACTTTCCGCGCTTGCTAAACTGGAACCCAAGGCAGGAACTTGACCAAGAATTAATATATTTAATATTAATTCTAAAGCATTTTTCACGGTAAAAGTTATCCTTTGTTTACTTTTTGCGGTCAGAGAACTCTGACCTTCTGCCACCAGTTCTGTTTTATCATGATACCACTTCTCATATAAAATTTTCCAGTAAAGCAGGTGGCCAAGTGGCCTGCGTCACATCTCGTGTCAAGCCTCGTGCCCACGTAGACGTAAGTTCTGCATTTAACGATAAAGTTCTGCATTCAACTATATAAAAGAGCCGCGCCCACACTATAAGCTTCGAACTCTCCATTGCATCAGAGGGTTCCCGTGCGATCGATCGTCCGTACTACTGGGCTAGAGCTTCAAACTTTCAAGGTGGTAATATTCTTTTCTTATACATTTAGCCTTTTGGCTTTAACAGCCTATCTGATGGCATAGCCTATTGGCTTTGTCAGCCTATCTGATTATAGCCTATTGGCTTTGTCAGCCTATCTGATTATTTCACTATTGGCTTTGTTAGCCTATCTGATTATTTCATCATTAGCTTATTCAGCCTCTTTAATAATTTAGCCTTTTGGCTTTGACAGCCTATCTAATTCAGTTCATTCTAACCCAAGCCATTGCATTTAACTTAGTTTAAACTGCGTAGTCTTGAGTGGTGTTGCTTTCTTAAGAAAAGATTTGCCTTCTAGGCACTAGCCTATCCATCCTCTTTAGAGTTAGGGTTGCTCCTTAGGCAGCTGCTTATAGCATAATATTTTAGTCATATATTTGCTTCTTTGAACAACTGAGTTTGAACATTGTTGATGCATTTATTTTTCATTCTGCTCATGTGTACATGGGCAACATTTAAATTGAATTGTTTTATGCTTTGAACTGTTTGAATAAAAAGTCACTGTTTTACACCATGGTTTCTTCTTTCCAAGTGAACACACAGCGGAGGGGCAGGCTTTCTGGAGCCGGTAAGCAGAAGGGTGTGACCACCAAGAGATTACCCTCTTCCCTTTGTCAGCTGGCGACCACGAATATCCTGGACTCGTGAAGCAATCATCTGCGGTGAGGTCTTGGGACGCATGCTGGGGTTACACCTGTCTGGCTCTCTCTCGGGCTCTCCTCTCCCCACGTCCACTGGGGTAAGTCAGGGATATTTTTATTTTTTTCCTTGCATTTGCCTCAGGTTGTGGCGTGTGTGGGGTGGTGGGTCAGCCTGCATTTGCCAACAGGGGTCTCCTTTCTGTGTGTGCTCCTTTGCCCACCTGTGGTTGACTGACGTGCCACGACGTCCTCTTTCTGGCTGGTCACATCTCTCCGAGGCTTTTTGGTGCTCTGCTCTTTAGTTTTGTCGTGGTTTCCTTTTCGCTGCGTTCTCTTGCCCATTCTGTCTTTGGCCTCTTTGTCGTTGCCTTTTTAAAAATATTGTGCTCTCACTTTCATTGCCGTTTTCACTTCCTCGTTCTTATCTTTGCCCTTTCCCTTGCATATGCTTCTGGTTGATGCTTACGGTTTGAGTCCGGATCACGTGGTGGTTGATCGAATTCTGGCATTGTGCACAAGTGCTTCTGCAGCGTTTTCTGGTTTCGTATTTATAATATGTGGTTTTTTTTTTTATTTGCTCCGTGATGCTTGAGGTTTGAGTCCTGGAAAACACTTCTGTGTGTTTTTCGAATTCTGGCATTGTGCACATGCGTTTGCCGCTTTCCCATGTTTTAATATTTGGCGCACATTTTTTGTATATCATTATTGCAGGTCTTTGACGTTGTTTTTCAATTGACTATTTGAATTTAGTTGTGGGCTGTTGCGCCCTTGACACGGTGCACAAGTGGCACGCGTGACTGTAGTGTTGTCGCACTTTTATTTTAGGGTGTGTCCCGCCGCCATTTTGAATGCTCTTGCCGCCATTTTGTATTCTTCTTTCAACAGTGCATTTTTCAGTTTTTCTTTACACTTTCGTCTTCTCTGACTTTTTTATATATTTAGGTTTGTTCCTTCCCTCACTCCCTTCCTTCTCAATCTATTGTTCTTCATACATTTCTCTTTCCTGGTCTCCTTCCCGCCTTGCAACACCATTCTACTTTTCGGCGTCCATGCGCCCCTTTTTCCTCAGGTGTCTCTCCTGTTTATTCACACACCCATTCTTCGCTCTCTCTAGTACATCCCTCTCTGATTCTATTTTGCATTGCTTGGGTGCTCTTCTCGACTCTTGAAATTTCTCTCGCTTTCTCATCGGCGCCTTTCACTGCTGTTAAGTGCGCCACTACGGAAGGAGGAACTAACCACTTTGAAGTCTCTAGCACAGTTTGACCTCCCATCTACCTTCCTGCTTTCTCCCTCTGCGCAGAATGGGGAAGTAGGCCTCGCAGCTCCACTGTAGACCCACCTCGCCCCTCCTTCCTCTGTCCTTCCAGGCTGCTTTCTCAGCAACCACTGTCAACATTAATTCGTGTTCATTTTTTTAAATGCATTTCATTTATTTAATTATTGTTTATTTGTTGTCCGTTATGTCTGTTTTTTGTGCCTCGATTTCTTAAACATTACTAGCCCTTCTGTTCAACTGCAATTCCCTCCCCCACCCCACATCTGTTGCTGACTGCCAGCTCCACACATGCATTTAGCCGAGTGGCTGTCTGCTAGCTATTATTGTTGACTCAGTTGCCCCCACCTTTCCTCCTATTAGCGGCAACTGCGCTAAGTAGCTGTTGTCTGGATTGCCTTGTCTTTACCTCCTAGCCGCAATCCCGCTAAGTAGTTGCACTTACGTACAGTACACATTGCACGTACATTGCGCCTCTTTTTCTGTCTCTCACACATTTTGCCTACCACTTGCCTACGTCACTTGGTAGCCAAAGGGGGGTGGAGGTGTATCTCCTATCCTCTTGTCAGTCTCTTTTAACAACCCCCCTCCGGTATGTCCCCTGATCCCCCACGAATTATTAATCTCCTTATTCATTCAGTACGTGGTACTGCCACAGCAGTGTACCGCACCGGTCTTGACCACTTTATCCCCCTCACGCGCCATCAAAGCGAAGTTCTTGCTGCTACTTGGGACATCTTTGAGATTGACTTTACACCCAATACTGAACTTCGCCTTTCACTCCTGTCTCTTGTAGATTTACCTACCTCAGGCACCGCATCTTCCCAACCACCACCAGACACCACCCGCCCGGATCTTTTGTGGCCTGCCCACTCCTCTAATTCACCTCCGCGCTCCCCACCTTCATTAGGGTCTTCTGTTTCTCTTACCAATTCTCCCACTACCGTTGTCATAGATGACGAGTCCAATACTGACTCTGTGCAGTCCACGGCATCCTCCGAAGAAGCTACACTCCCTAGCATTACTGCCCCTGCCCCCCCTACGGTATCAGCATCAGCACTTACTATTGCTCCCCACCAACCACTGCCTCCGGCTACCGAGTCCCCATTCCTCTTGGCACTCCTGCAGGACTATTCAGTGGATCTAGAGGACTCTATCCCAGACATCTTAATTGTGCCTCCCCCGGCAAGCCCACCGCCGCATTTTCAGTCACTATAAGGAATGACTGCTCCGTCTCCTGACAGTACAGCTTCTCCCATTTTTGTATATCTAGTAAATAATATCGTTGTGGGTCTTTCCACTGGACCACCATTCTCCTTGACAGCTATTCCTGTTTGATTATTTTATCTCTGCTGCTATTTTAATTTTCAATTGTTTTTACCTGGAATGATTCGAGTCCACTGTATGACTCACACGACCTTTGGGGCTAACTAGATCGCATGTGGTCAGAGCCTATCATAATCAACAGCACTGGAATTGACACCAATTGTGCTCATGTTTTGTTAAATAAGTGACCGGTTGTTTTCACAAATGTTTTTCTTTTCTAGATTGGCTACAGCACCTACGGACCTCCAGCCGATGGTGCTTGTGAACTGGTAATCTTGAGGTTATTACACCACCATACCTAACATCAGTGTAGATCTTGTACCACTGTTTTTTAATATTTTCTATTTATCCCTTGGTCCTGAAGAATTGCCGCTTGATCCCATTACGGGACTGATAGGCAAGAAACATGTTGACCTGATTATTGCCACTAGCTGCAACATTACTGTAGCTAGCCGCGATACACCTTTTTAATCAGGGTAGGAGGCAGGATTATTAAAGTAGTGGCCCTGACCACCGTCCCCTGTTTTAATGCACCTTTTCACTTGTTACACCTCTACACTTTAGAGCCCCTCACACACACGCACCATACGGCAAGGATAAAAAGATCTCCGCCAAAGAGCCCCCACTGAGGGTGCCCGTCGGGTATTGCACCGCCGACCCGACGAGGAGCATGCCCAATGATGAAGCATGACACCCAGCAGGCTGGGTGTGTGAGGGCACTTTATCCGAAAGGAGGAATTCCCCGTCCCCTTTCTGGCTAAATTAAACTTTTCGTAGCCTCACTGCCGGTTACTTACACAAACTTTTTCAGGAACTGCATACTACTTCTTTGGTTTATCTTTCCACTGGACACCCATCCTCTTTTTATCACGTTACACCCTTAGCAAGCACGGTCCTTCTCACTATATTTCACGTTTTAGGGGTTGACTATACCCAGGCACAGCAGATAACGCTTTCACTAGCACCATCTTTCCCCCACCTTCCGCTTCCCACCGTTGCTAAACATAGAGAACCAAAACAGTCCAAGCACTAACATCGTAGGGAAACACTTCACTCCCCCAACAATTACTGGTCCCCATGAACAGGATTATAGGTACCACGGTTCATAGGAACTCAGATTACATTTACATACGCATTCGCCTCATAGCGCCAGGTTTGGACATACCCTCCACACTTGTTACAAATTATCCACGCAACCCGCTACAAAGCAGAGTAATTGCTAGTCTCTCTCGTAGCCGGCTCCAATTTCCTGACTTCTCCCCTAACGGAATATACACCGGCCCACAGGAACTGGAACTAAGACAAGCATTGTATCACGTTATCAGTAGCGCAATAGGAGAGGAACTGATAATAGACGCTATTCCCTCCACGTCTGCCACTGAGTCCACCTTTGCTACTGAGCCCCCTTCTGCCACTGAGTCCACTTCTGCCGCAGAACATATTCCTGCCGCAGAACATATTCCTGACGCAGAACATATTCCTGACACTGAAAACACTCCTGCCACCTAATCACATTCTTCCTAAGCAAGCGACATTCACCCCCCAAAGCATTGTGCTTAAAAACAACTCCCATGAATGGCATACTGAGTTCTACAGTGTATAAAACGTTTACCCACTTCCACATCTTTTTTATCATACATCCCCCTGGAGCGCTATTCACTGCCATACTATCTAGCACCTGGCCAAGGCACCCTCTCCAAAGTTATATTGCTGAAGCTTGCTTTGGCGGTCGGCTCCACTTTCCTCTTTATACTGAAGCACAAGAGCGAGACTTGCAGGACGGTGTGTATGACATTGTCATTCAGGCAGTAGCGCAAGAACTCAGAGACATTGGCCCTAGCACCTGAAACAAGCGCTCCTGTAAATTAGGCCTTGCCTAGAGCGCCCCGTGTTAGACACACCAACATGGCTACTCCACTCCAGCATGTCCTAAAGACATTCGGAGGTCAGGAGCACCATATACTAAAGCACTGCCGTGAGCTTCATAAGCGTACTGCAAAAATGACTCATTCTTGGCCCTCAGAGGGAAGCTTTGATCCAATTATATTAGAGCATGCCACCACCTTTCTAGACACCAAGTACTCTGGCACTAAGTTACAGAAAAGAAAGGCTACTTTAGATCTCTGGCGCATTTTTAAAGACAAGGTTCAAACACCCTCTGATTCCACACACCCAGCTATACCCAATGCTCCGCCCCCACCGCCTTACCATGTCAGCGGTATGTATACCGAGCTCACTAACAAGGAACAACCTGAGCTGCCAGTCACCACTAATGATTCTCCGGCTGCTGGTTTCCAATCATTACCAGATGAGGCAACTACCTCACCGCACCTCGGCCCAGAATTACACATCACACAGATTGAGGAATTTCAGGCTTCCCACACATCACCTAGCCACCCGTACCACCCCGTGGACAGACCACCGGCTCCATCCACGCCCCCGGTAATGCATACCCCGACCTGACAGAAATCCGCAGCATATATTTGCCTCCCCCAACGGTACAGTAAGGGAGACAGCAGTATCAGGTATCCCAGGCTTCATAGATGCACAACTATCACTAAAATATACACCTACAGTCAACACTGCACACCTACGCCCAGGTGAAGAGGATGAGGAAGGCTCTGACTCTGCCTCTCAAGCATCATCCTGTCATTTAGGCTCTGACTCTGCCTCTCAAGCGCCATCTCGTGACTTGCGCTCACCTGTCATTGTTGTCCGTGACATTGGCCCTAAACAAGACACTGTCACTAACCCCTTCCGTGACACTGACACTCAACAAGCACCTGTCCTTAACCCCTTCCTTGACACCGGCACACACCTGTTCCCAAGGTCGCACCTCCCATCACAAACTAGCATGCCTTTCATGGCTGCTGCACATCCTGGTAAAATACCAGGATCTGGCCTTATGACAGACCAGCGGCAGCTCATTGAGTTCTCTAACGCACCATTACTGAGTGTAACGGAGGGACAGTGTGTTCCTCTCACTGGTCTTCCCTCCTCATATGGCCATTATAGACAAAATACAGACTTGAGCAAAAGCTCCAGCATGGAGAGTATCTCGCCACAGTGCCTTGAGGACGAGCAGACATCCATGCATCAATCACCTTGCCACGCAGCACAGGTAAACTCGATTAGACGCTTGTCTTTTAAATTAGAGAACATGAACAAAAGCATGACAGACATGATATCGAAGATCAACACACCAACACCACCCTCACCCACGCTGCACCGCTTCGTGCAACACCACCCAAAGACAAATATCAGTCAGGGTTGTCAAAGAAGACTTGTCCAATTTCCAATGTGACAGCACCTTGCTGCAATATGTCGATGACATACTGCTTTGCAGCCCCTCAGAACAACAATGCAGGAAAGACACCATCTTCCTACTTACCACGCTAGCACAAAGAGGATACAAAGTTGACAAACAGAAGTTACAGTACTGTCAGAAGGAGGTACACTATCTAGGACAGCTACTGTCTGCATCAGGCAGACGAGTGACTCCAGGTCGAGTTGAGGCGATAAAAGGTACCCCTAAACCTCAAACAGTTAAAGACATGCAAAAATTCCTCGGCCTGGTTAATTATGTCCGCCAGTGGGTCTTTGATTTTGCAACTATAACTGCCCCATTGCTGAAAGCTGTGAAAATGGGCAAAGACAGACACAATAAGATTGAGTGGACACGTGACATGAGAACAGCCTACACCCAGCTCAAAGATGAGATAACAAATGCACCAGTGTTAGGATCACCTGATTACACAAAAGAATTCTACCTATTCACTCACTGTGATGGTTTAGTCATGACGGCAGTACTCACTCAGAAATACCCCATGGGCCATAAGCCCATTGCCTACTTCAGCGGCATGCTGGACGCTGTCATGAAAGGTCATTACCCCTGCGAGCAGGCCCTTGCTGCCGCAGCTTTTGCTGTTGAGAAAACTACCCCCATTGTAATGGGTTCCCCACTGACTATGTACACAGAGCATGCTGTCTTTGCAATAATACAAAAAGCCAAGACAACTTTAACAACACAAAGAGTGTCAGGTTACGAAGTAATACTGTCATTACCTTCTCTGAAAATTGTGAAATGCCACACAGTAAATCCTGCCACGTTTTTGCTCATCCAATAGCCACCTCAGATGATGACACCCATGACTGTGCCACATATTCCCCAGATGAGTCTGGAGCAGCAAAAGAGGATCCCTTGCCAAACAGTACTGTATATTTTGTTGATGGCTCCTCTACCATTGATCAAGACACAGGAGTAAGATACACAGGAGCAGCAGTAGTCAAAGCACAGCAGAATGATTCCTCTGATTCCCTAGACATTGTACAGCAAATAACATTACCTTCACATTATTCTGCACAGGCAGCTGAATTGGTAGCCCTCATAGCTGCCTTAAACATTGGGGAAGATGACCGCATTACAATTTATTCAGACTCTGCATATGTCACCACAACAACACACTCCAGCATCCTCCGCTGGAGAAGGCGTGGCTTCCTCAAATCAGATGGTACACCTGTCATTCACAAAACGTTACTAGAGGAACTTATTGAGGCCCTTACACTACCAGCTGAAGTAGCCGTAGTAAAATGCGCAGCGCACACCAATGGCCAAGATTTTGTCTCCAGAGGTAACGCCCTGGCAGATTGGGCAGCTAAGGCTGCAGCCAGAGGCCCCCCAGCAAGAGGCCCCCCACTCCAAACAACAACAGAAGTCCCACTTGCACCCATTTTACTTTCTCAAACATTGCCTCCCACAGAGCATGACAATAGCAATGAAGGAATTCCAAAAACACCATCCCCATTAACAACACAATTCGACATTGACACAACACAGCAATATGATCAAACAGCACAATTACACCTCAGAGAAATGCAAGAAAGTGCACCAGATCAAGAGAAAGAGTTATGGAAGAAGAGGGAGTACAACAGGACTCCGCCGATTTCATATACAGACAGACAGTAACAGGGAAACCTGTGATGCCACAGGCCTTGTTACAAGTGGCATTAGACCAACTCCACCTTCCCACACATGTCACCCGAGATAACATGTCCACCACCTTGCAAGCAGACTGGTTCATCCCCAATGCCTATGAACAGATACAATTGTATGTTAATAAATGTCTCATTTGCCAACAATATTCTCCAAACCCTACTCTCAAAACAGTTGCTTCCACCATTCCTAGACCATCTGGCCCCTTCAAAGAGCTACACATTGACTATGTCGACATGATCGATCGCTGCCAAAATTACTGATATCTCATTGTAGTAGTATGTCCATTTTCATGCTGGATCGAAGCTGGACCTTGCGTCCATTGTGATGCCAAAGCAGCTCCCACATTCCTACTCCGTGATGTCATTACTCGCTGGGGCATTCCAGATGCCATCCGGACCGATAACGGAAGTCATTTTTCAAATGCCATCTTTTCCTCCCTGACCACAATGCTAGGTATTAAACACAAACTGACATCAGCTTACCACCCACAAAGCAACGACATCTGTGAGCGCCTCAACGGCTTGCTCAAAAATAAAATAAGCAAAATAAGTGCCACAATAGGAAAGAAATGGCTTTACTGCCTGCCCATAGCACTCTTTGTACTAAGAAACTCTCCAAGTTCGGATCACCACCTCACGCCCCATCAGCTTGTCACTGGACGATCCATAAATGTAACAGTTCCATCCACACGCTCTAAAACAGATAGTGAGTCATCACCTGAGATAGTTAAGGCAGAACTTTACAATTACCTGTGCCAACTAACAAGCGCTGCGCAGTTCCTTTCTATCCAGGTATCCAAGAGGAGAGACAAGGGCCCCACCGATCCTGAGCTCCCACCAATCCGTCCCGGGACACTGGTCTTCGTCCGGAAAAACGTCAGACGTTGGAAGGATCCTAAGTTTGAAGGCCCCTTCCAGGTGATAGACTCATCACCAACTGCAGTGCGAATAACTGAGAGAAAAGCATGGATCCATCGCAGCCACGTCCGCCTAGACCCCGCGCCACCACCTCAGCCAATAGACTAAGGGAAGGACTGGATTTCTTATCCGTACAATTCCATGAAGACAACGGCCTTCCATCCTCCCGTGATGAAGAACACGATGAGCGTCGAGTACTTACAGTCAAGAATGCTAAAGAAGATGCAAAGTTATGTATTCCACTTGTCTTACTAATTTGTGTTTTGGCCATTGCGGCCCTTACCTGGTATATGTTTTATCTTGCAACCACTAATCAATGTGATCTTTCTGCTGCTATTACACAATGTTGAGGACAGCCAGTTGTGCCACGAGATAGAGATAGGATCAAAAGTCCACCACTCTCACCTTGTACTGCTGATGCAGCACACACGAGCACACACTCCACATCCACAGTTACTGATCTGATCCCAAGTAGTGCTACCACCCCAGGGGATAACGTTCTGTATATCACATTAGGTCCCCAGTTGTCCCGCAGTGCCCCTCCTCCCACTAACTATAGATTTAAAAGAGGATTTAAACGAGGTAGGGCAAGGGCCTCGGCCCGCAACCACAAGAAAAAAGTTGAGGTTACACAAGAGTGGGCCACTGCTCTTCAGGACACAATGGTTCACATGGCACAACCTAATCCCATGCCCGATTTCCATTCCACACGTCCGGACGAATTCGATCCGGATCATGGAGCCCATGATGCCCTGTTAGATAACATGTGGTACCGGCACATGTCCGAAATAGGGAAAAAGACAACAAAAGAAGCATGTTTTGTGTGCTCACATATTCCCCATGCAGTAGGCGCAGACAAAATGATTTTCCCAAAAGAAATACCACCCCCAAAAGCCCAGTGTCTCCTCCATCTGTTCCTTTGCCGTATATACGGCCAGATCCAGCTCCTGTCAGCAACTATCGAAACAATTTATGTAAATACGACCATATGGGATCATAATCCTGTCACATTCAAAATTATAACTGATAAATATGAATTTGACAGAGACATACAGGGTCGGTCTAAAGAAGAGATACAACGTTGGGAGCGTACTTTTGCCCAGTTACGCTACTTTACCTTTTCAAAACCAGAATCAGTATGTTATGAACAAATAGACAAAAGCCCCTGTGTGTACAGGCCTGTGCTAGGATTATCGGCCAACGTCTATGTTGAAAACAAATGGAGTGGGCCATACAACTTCAATTGTAGAGCTGCTTCCTTAGGAGCGGCCTTCGTAACAACAATTAATGACGGAGAGATCGATAGGGGTGTTGAGGATGGGTGCGGGGAGGTCTGGACACAAGAAAGTAGAAGGTACACCTTTAGTAAGGACAGCACCTATCCATGGAAAAGAGCATATAAACTGAAAAACCCTCTCCTTTGCTTCCTAGGTAACGGTACCCGCCCTGTGGGCAGCAACACTGACTGTAACACGTCAGTTTTAAATTCGGACCTCCAAGACGGCACCGCCAGCCTCATGGACATCTTTTGGGCCTGCGGAGAACGCATCTACGCCCAGCTGCCTCCTCAATGGAAGGGCCTATGCACCATGGTCACAATGCATGAACTGCATCTCGTTGTCCCGGCATCCAACATTTCCCAAGTGCTTGAACACCCCATGACAGGTGATGTCACCCTGCTTCACCGGCACCGAAGGAGTGCTCAATATTTTGCTAACAACGCCTTTAAGGAAGTTCCTGACGAGTTTCGCCTGTTCAATCGCGCCCAGGAATTCTTTGGGGGCCTGTGGCCCATCTGGCAATCATCTGCTAATGCCCGGTGGCTGCAGGTCACACGCTATGAACTAATGACTCTGATCAACAACACCCGAGATGGGTTCAACGCAATACAGGAAGAATTACGACCAATAAGACTTATGGTTCTAGAGCATAGATATGTTCTAGATCAGCTCACAGCTATGCAGGGAGGGGTATGCAGTTCCATCGGATCGAGCTGCTGTACTTTCATACCATCTAATGATGCGGGCAACGGGTCTCTCGCTAAGGCCATTGAGGACTTGGGCAATTTGGGAAAGAAGATGCGTGATGAGGGCGGTGTCGATGCAGACCCTATTACGGGCTGGTTCAACTTGGACTGGATGCCTTCATGGCTATCTGCTATCTTGAAAACTGTGTTACCCATTTGTTGTGTCATCATGTTAATGTGTTGCGGTATACAGGTACTAATGAGGTGCCTCAGTAGATGTACCGTCAAGGCAGTTGGGATAAACTACGTTAAAACAGAAATTTACAGCAATGCAGACTATCAGGACATGCACCGTGCTCCTGGGGATGGGGATGGCCAGGTCCACATACAACTTATAGAACTAGGTGCCCCTGAGGGTTCTCCCAACACATCCACAGCTCCCCCAGTTCCACCACATAGGTACAGTTTGAGGGAGGAGCATAACGCTCACCAGTTTGACCAATTACTGAGCCACGATGATGGAGAATATGTTACCCTACCATCAGATTTGCAACTCCCGGCTGCGTGCCCCAACGTTAATGACCCACCCAGCATGCACCCGATTCTTGAGAGTCCTTCACAGTATTGTATCCGGAATGTGTTCAAAATTGAACAAGAGCAGGGAGATGATGGAGGGTCCCGAAAGTCCCGTATTACCATTTAACAAGAAACCCATTAATGATTTTGCACTACCCACCAAACATGATACTCCTAGATAGGCCCTACCAGGCAGGCTCAGATAGAATGTCTTAAATTGTCCACTTTCCCTTGTCCTGGTAGCACATCTCACATAGGCCCAAGCCCAACTCCCTAGATAACCATATCTTACATAGGACCAAGTATACCTTCTTAGATACAAAAGTGTAGGCCCAAATGCAAGTGACTCTTGCTCTCATTTTTATAATAATAATGAAACAGACCTCGTAGGCCTCACTGATCTGCTAGCAGAAATCTGTCCCATCCACCCAGATACAACATTAGCCTGTCTTGAAACTTTCCACAGTTACAAGAGCAAGGGTGGCCCCCACCCACTTGACAACTTGATGGAACATCTGGCAGTGTCACATGCAAGATTCATGATATTCTTAGCTATGGGACTTTCCGCGCTTGCTAAACTGGAACCCAAGGCAGGAACTTGACCAAGAATTAATATATTTAATATTAATTCTAAAGCATTTTTCACGGTGAAAGTTATCCTTTGTTTACTTTTTGCGGTCAGAGAACTCTGACCTTCTGCCACCAGTTCTGTTTTATCCTGATACCACTTCTCATATAAAATTTTCCAGTAAAGCAGGTGGCCAAGTGGCCTGCGTCACATCTCGTGTCAAGCCTCGTGCCCACGTAGACGTAAGTTCTGCATTTAACGATAAAGTTCTGCATTCAACTATATAAAAGAGCCGCGCCCACACTATAAGCTTCGAACTCTCCATTGCATCAGAGCTTGACTGCGGTTAGAGGGTTCCCGTGCGATCGATCGTCCGTACAACTGGGCTAGAGCTTCAAACTTTCAAGGTGGTAATATTCTTTTCTTATAAATTTAGCCTTTTGGCTTTAACAGCCTATCTGATGGCATAGCCTATTGGCTTTGTCAGCCTATCTGATTATAGCCTATTGGCTTTGTCAGCCTATCTGATTATTTCACTATTGGCTTTGTTAGCCTATCTGATTATTTCATCATTAGCTTATTCAGCCTCTTTAATAATTTAGCCTTTTGGCTTTGACAGCCTATCTAATTCAGTTCATTCTAACCCAAGCCATTGCATTTAACTTAGTTTAAACTGCGTAGTCTTGAGTGGTGTTGCTTTCTTAAGAAAAGATTTGTCTTCTAGGCACTAGCCTATCCATCCTCTTTAGAGTTAGGGTTGCTCCTTAGGCAGCTGCTTATAGCATAATATTTTAGTCATATATTTGCTTCTTTGAACAACTGAGTTTGAACATTGTCGATGCATTTATTTTTCATTCTGCTCATGTGTACATGGGCAACATTTAAATTGAATTGTTTTATGCTTTGAACTGTTTGAATAAAAAGTCACTGTTTTACACCGTGGTTTCTTCTTTCCAAGTGAACACACAGCGGAGGGGTCAGGCTTTCTGGAGCCGGTAAGCAGAAGGGTGTGACCGCCAAGAGATTACCCTCTTCCCTTTGTCAGCTGGCGACCACGAATATCCTGGACTCGTGAAGCAATCATCTGCGGTGAGGTCTTGGGACGCATGCTGTGGTTACACCTGTCTGGCTCTCTCTCGGGCTCTCCTCTCCCCACGTCCACTGGGGTAAGTCAGGGATATTTTTATTTTTTTCCTTGCATTTGCCTCAGGTTGTGGCGTGTGTGGGGTGGTGGGTCAGCCTGCATTTGCCAACAGGGGTCTCCTTTCTGTGTGTGCTCCTTTGCCCACCTGTGGTTGACTGACGTGCCACGACGTCCTCTTTCTGGCTGGTCACATCTCTCCGAGGCTTTTTGGTGCTCTGCTCTTTAGTTTTGTCGTGGTTTCCTTTTCGCTGCGTTCTCTTGCCCATTCTGTCTTTGGCCTCTTTGTCGTTGCCTTTTTAAAAATATTGTGCTCTCACTTTCATTGCCGTTTTCACTTCCTCGTTCATATCTTTGCCCTTTCCCTTGCATATGCTTCTGGTTGATGCTTACGGTTTGAGTCCGGATCACGTGGTGGTTGATCGAATTCTGGCATTGTGCACAAGTGCTTCTGCAGCGTTTTCTGGTTTCGTATTTATAATATGTGTTTTTTTTTGTAATTTGCTCCGTGATGCTTGAGGTTTGAGTCCTGGAAAACACTTCTGTGTGTTTTTCGAATTCTGGCATTGTGCACATGCGTTTGCCGCTTTCCCATGTTTTAATATTTGGCGCACATTTTTTGTATATCATTATTGCAGGTCTTTGACGTTGTTTTTCAATTGACTATTTGAATTTAGTTGTGGGCTGTTGCGCCCTTCACACGGTGCACAAGTGGCACCCGTGACTGTAGTGTTGTCGCACTTTTATTTTAGGGTGTGTCCCGCCGCCATTTTGAATGCTCTTGCCGCCATTTTGTATTCTTCTTTCAACAGTGCATTTTTCAGTTTTTTCTTTACACTTTCGTCTTCTCTGACTTTTTTATATATTTAGGTTTGTTCCTTCC
Source organism: Calotriton arnoldi (assembly GCA_963921515.1). NCBI lineage: Eukaryota > Metazoa > Chordata > Amphibia > Caudata > Salamandridae > Calotriton > Calotriton arnoldi. The sequence continues at coordinate 730,858 of CAWUFW010008343.1, forward strand.
CTCACTCCCTTCCTTCTCAATCTATTGTTCTTCATACATTTCTCTTTCCTGGTCTCCTTCCCGCCTTGCAACACCATTCTACTTTTCGGCGTCCATGCGCCCCTTTTTCCTCAGGTGTCTCTCCTGTTTATTCACACACCCATTCTTCGCTCTCTCTAGTACATCCCTCTCTGATTCTATTTTGCATTGCTTGGGTGCTCTTCTCTTTTGACTCTTGAAATTTCTCTCGCTTTCTCATCGGCGCCTTTCACTGCTGTTAAGTGCGCCACTACGGAAGGAGGAACTAACCACTTTGAAGTCTCTAGCACAGTTTGACCTCCCATCTACCTTCCTGCTTTCTCCCTCTGCGCAGAATGGGGAAGTAGGCCTCGCAGCTCCACTGTAGACCCACCTCGCCCCTCCTTCCTCTGTCCTTCCAGGCTGCTTTCTCAGCAACCACTGTTAACATTAATTCGTGTTCATTTTTTGAAATGCATTTCATTTATTTAATTATTGTTTATTTGTTGTCCGTTATGTCTGTTTTTTGTGCCTCGATTTCTTAAACATTACTAGCCCTTCTGTTCAACTGCAATTCCCTCCCCCACCCCACATCTGTTGCTGACTGCCAGCTCCACACATGCATTTAGCCGAGTGGCTGTCTGCTAGCTATTATTGTTGACTCAGTTGCCCCCACCTTTCCTCCTATTAGCGGCAACTGCGCTAAGTAGCTGTTGTCTGGATTGCCTTGTCTTTACCTCCTAGCCGCAATCCCGCTAAGTAGTTGCACTTACGTACAGTACACATTGCACGTACATTGCGCCTCTTTTTCTGTCTCTCACACATTTTGCCTACCACTTGCCTACGTCACTTGGTAGCCAAAGGGGGGTGGAGGTGTATCTCCACTCCTCTTGTCAGTCTCTTTTAACAACCCCCCTCCGGTATGTCCCCTGATCCCCCACGAATTATTAATCTCCTTATTCATTCAGTACGTGGTACTGCCACAGCAGTGTACCGCACCGGTCTTGACCACTTTATCCCCCTCACGCGCCATCAAAGCGAAGTTCTTGCTGCTACTTGGGACATCTTTGAGATTGACTTTACACCCAATACTGAACTTCGCCTTTCACTCCTGTCTCTTGTAGATTTACCTACCTCAGGCGCCGCATCTTCCCAACCACCACCAGACACCACCCGCCCGGATCTTTTGTGGCCTGCCCACTCCTCTAATTCACCTCCGCGCTCCCCACCTTCATTAGGGTCTTCTGTTTTTCTTACCAATTCTCCCACTACCGTTGTCATAGACGACGAGTCCAATACTGACTCTGTGCAGTCCACGGCATCCTCTGAAGAAGCTACACTCCCTAGCATTACTGCCCCTGCCCCCCTACGGTATCAGCATCAGCACTTACTATTGCTCCCCACCAACCACTGCCTCCGGCTACCGAGTCCCCATTCCTCTTGGCACTCCTGCAGGACTATTCAGTGGATCTAGAGGACTCTATCCCAGACATCTTAATTGTGCCTCCCCGGCAAGCCCACCGCCGCATTTTCAGTCACTATAAGGAATGACTGCTCCGTCTCCTGACAGTACAGCTTCTCCCATTTTTGTATATCTAGTAAATAATATCGTTGTGGGTCTTTCCACTGGACCACCATTCTCCTTGACAGCTATTCCTGTTTGATTATTTTATCTCTGCTGCTATTTTAATTTTCAATTGTTTTTACCTGGAATGATTCGAGTCCACTGTATGACTCACACGACCTTTGGGGCTAACTAGATCGCATGTGGTCAGAGCCTATCATAATCAACAGCACTGGAATTGACACCAATTGTGCTCATGTTTTGTTAAATAAGTGACCGGTTGTTTTCACAAATGTTTTTCTTTTCTAGATTGGCTACAGCACCTACGGACCTCCAGCCGATGGTGCTTGTGAACTGGTAATCTTGAGGTTATTTCACCACCATACCTAACATCAGTGTAGATCTTGTACCACTGTTTTTTAATATTTTCTATTTATCCCTTGGTCCTGAAGAATTGCCGCTTGATCCCATTACGGGACTGATAGGCAAGAAACATGTTGACCTGACTATTGCCACTAGCTGCAACATTACTGTAGCTAGCCGCGATACACCTTTTTAATCAGGGTAGGAGGCAGGATTATTAAAGAAGTGGCCCTGACCACCGTCCCCTGTTTTAATGCACCTTTTCACTTGTTACACCTCTACACTTTAGAGCCCCTCACACACACGCACCATACGGCAAGGATAAAAAGATCTCCGCCAAAGAGCCCCCACTGAGGGTGCCCGTCGGGTATTGCACCGCCGACCCGACGAGGAGCATGCCCAATGATGAAGCATGACACCCAGCAGGCTGGGTGTGTGAGGGCACTTTATCCGAAAGGAGGAATTCCCGTCCCCTTTCTGGCTAAATTAAACTTTTCGTAGCCTCACTGCCGGTTACTTACACAAACTTTTTCAGGAACTGCATACTACTTCTTTGGTTTATCTTTCCACTGGACACCCATCCTCTTTTTATCACGTTACACCCTTAGCAAGCACGGTCCTTCTCACTATATTTCACGTTTTAGGGGTTGACTATACCCAGGCACAGCAGATAACGCTTTCACTAGCACCATCTTTCCCCCACCTTCCGCTTCCCACCGTTGCTAAACATAGAGAACCAAAACAGTCCAAGCACTAACATCGTAGGGAAACACTTCACTCCCCCAACAATTACTGGTCCCCATGAACAGGATTATAGGTACCACGGTTCATAGGAACTCAGATTACATTTACATACGCATTCGCCTTATAGCGCCAGGTTTGGACATACCCTCCACACTTGTTACAAATTATCCACGCAACCCGCTACAAAGCAGAGTAATTGCTGGTCTCTCTCGTAGCCGGCTCCAATTTCTTGACTTCTCCCCTAACGGAATATACACCGGCCCACAGGAACTGGAACTAAGACAAGCATTGTATCACGTTATCAGTAGCGCAATAGGAGAGGAACTGATAATAGACGCTATTCCCTCCACGTCTGCCACTGAGTCCACCTTTGCTACTGAGCCCCCTTCTGCCACTGAGTCCACTTCTGCCGCAGAACATATTCCTGCCGCAGAACATATTCCTGACGCAGAACATATTACTGACACTGAAAACACTCCTGCCACCTAATCACATTCTTCCTAAGCAAGCGACATTCACCCCCAAAGCATTGTGCTTAAAAACAACTCCCATGAATGGCATACTGAGTTCTACAGTGTATAAAACGTCTACCCACTTCCACATCTTTTTTATCATACATCCCCCTGGAGCGCTATTCACTGCCATACTATCTAGCACCTGGCCAAGGCACCCTCTCCAAAGTTATATTGCTGAAGCTTGCTTTGGCGGTCGGCTCCACTTTCCTCTCTATACTGAAGAACAAGAGCGAGACTTGCAGGACGGTGTGTATGACATTGTCATTCAGGCAGTAGCACAAGAACTAATCAGAGACATTGGCCCTAGCACCTGAAACAAGCGCTCCTGTAAATTAGGCCTTGCCTAGAGCGCCCCGTGTTAGACACACCAACATGGCTACTCCACTCCAGCATGTCCAAAAGACATTCGGAGGTCAGGAGCACCATATACTAAAGCACTGCCGTGAGCTTCATAAGCGTACTGCAAAAATGACTCATCCTTGGCCCTCAGAGGGAAGCTTTGATCCAATTATATTAGAGCATGCCACCACCTTTCTAGACACCAAGTACTCTGGCACTAAGTTACAGAAAAGAAAGGCTACTTTAGATCTCTGGCGCATTTTTAAAGACAAGGTTCAAACACCCTCTGATTCCACACACCCAGCTATACCCAATGCTCCGCCCCCACCGCCTTACCATGTCAGCGGTATGTATACCGAGCTCACTAACAAGGAACAACCTGAGCTGCCAGTCACCACTAATGATTCTCCGGCTGCTGGTTTCCAATCATTACCGGATGAGGCAACTACCTCACCGCACCTCGGCCCAGAATTACACATCACACAGATTGAGGAATTTCAGGCTTCCCACACATCACCTAGCCACCCGTACCACCCCGTGGACAGACCACCGGCTCCATCCACGCCCCGGTAATGCATACCCCGACCTGACAGAAATCCGCAGCATATATTTGCCTCCCCCAACGGTACAGTAAGGGAGACAGCAGTATCAGGTATCCCAGGCTTCATAGATGCACAACTATCACTAAAATATACACCTACAGTCAACACTGCACACCCACGCCCAGGTGAAGAGGATGAGGAAGGCTCTGACTCTGCCTCTCAAGCATCATCCTGTCATTTAGGCTCTGACTCTGCCTCTCAAGCGCCATCTCGTGACTTGCGCTCACCTGTCATTGTTGTCCGTGACATTGGCCCTAAACAAGACACTGTCACTAACCCCTTCCGTGACACTGACACTCAACAAGCACCTGTCCTTAACCCCTTCCTTGACACCGGCACACACCTGTTCCCAAGGTCGCACCTCCCATCACAAACTAGCATGCCTTTCATGGCTGCTGCACATCCTGGTAAAATACCAGGATCTGGCCTTATGACAGACCAGCGGCAGCTCATTGAGTTCTCTAACGCACCATTACTGAGTGTAACGGAGGGACAGTGTGTTCCTCTCACTGGTCTTCCCTCCTCATATGGCCATTATAGACAAAATACAGACTTGAGCAAAAGCTCCAGCATGGAGAGTATCTCGCCACAGTGCCTTGAGGACGAGCAGACATCCATGCATCAATCACCTTGCCACGCAGCACAGGTAAACTCGATTAGACGCTTGTCTTTTAAATTAGAGAACATGAACAAAAGCATGACAGACATGATATCGAAGATCAACACACCAACACCACCCTCACCCACGCTGCACCGCTTCGTGCAACACCACCCAAAGACAAATATCAGTCAGGGTTGTCAAAGAAGACTTGTCCAATTTCCAATGTGACAGCACCTTGCTGCAATATGTCGATGACATACTGCTTTGCAGCCCCACAGAACAACAATGCAGGAAAGACACCATCTTCCTACTTACCACGCTAGCACAAAGGGGATATAAAGTTGACAAACAGAAGTTACAGTACTGTCAGAAAGAGGTACACTATCTAGGTCAGCTACTGTCTGCATCAGGCAGACGAGTGACTCCAGGTCGAGTTGAGGCGATAAAAGGTACCCCTAAACCTCAAACAGTTAAAGACATGCAAAAATTCCTCGGCCTGGTTAATTATGTCCGCCAGTGGGTCTTTGATTTTGCAACTATAACTGCCCCATTGCTGAAAGCTGTGAAAATGGGCAAAGACAGACACAATAAGATTGAGTGGACACGTGACATGAGAACAGCCTACACCCAGCTCAAAGATGAGATAACAAATGCACCAGTGTTAGGATCACCTGATTACACAAAAGAATTCTACCTATTCACTCACTGTGATGGTTTAGTCATGACAGCAGTACTCACTCAGAAATACCCCATGGGCCATAAGCCCATTGCTTACTTCAGCGGTATGCTGGACGCTGTCATGAAAGGTCATTACCCCTGCGAGCAGGCCCTTGCTGCCGCAGCATTTGCTGTTGAGAAAAGTACTCCCATTGTAATGGGTTCCCCACTGACTATGTACACAGAACATGCTGTCTTTGCAATAATACAAAAAGTCAAGACAACTTTAACAACACAAAGAGTGTCAGGTTACGAAGTAATACTGTCATTACCTTCTCTGAAAATTGTGAAATGCCACACAGTAAATCCTGCCACGTTTTTTGCTCATCCAATAGCCACCTCAGATGATGACACCCATGACTGTGCCACATATTCCCCAGATGAGTCTGGAGCAGCAAAAGAGGATCCCTTGCCAAACAGTACTGTATATTTTGTTGATGGCTCCTCTACCATTGATCAAGACACAGGAGTAAGATACACAGGAGCAGCAGTAGTCAAAGCACAGCAGAATGATTCCTCTGATTCCCTAGACATTGTACAGCAAATAACATTACCTTCACATTATTCTGCACAGGCAGCTGAATTGGTAGCCCTCATAGCTGCCTTAAACATTGGGGAAGATGACCGCATTACAATTTATTCAGACTCTGCATATGTCACCACAACAACACACTCCAGCATCCTCCGCTGGAGAAGGCGCGGCTTCCTCAAATCAGATGGTACACCTGTCATTCACAAAACGTTACTAGAGGAACTTATTGAGGCCCTTACACTACCAGCTGAAGTAGCCGTAGTAAAATGCGCAGCTCACACCAATGGCCAAGATTTTGTCTCCAGAGGTAACGCCCTGGCAGATTGGGCAGCTAAGGCTGCAGCCAGAGGCCCCCCAGCAAGAGGCCCCCCACTCCAAACAACAACAGAAGTCCCACTTGCACCCATTTTACTTTCTCAAACATTGCCTCCCACAGAGCATGACAATAGCAATGAAGGAATTCCAAAAACACCATCCCCATTAACAACACAATTCGACATTGACACAACACAGCAATATGATCAAACAGCACAATTACACCTCAGAGAAATGCAAGAAAGTGCACCAGATCAAGAGAAAGAGTTATGGAAGAAGAGGGGAGTACAGCAGGACTCCGCCGATTTCATATACAGACAGACAGTAACAGGGAAACCTGTGATGCCACAGGCCTTGTTACAAGTGGCATTAGACCAACTCCACCTTCCCACACATGTCACCCGAGATAACATGTCCACCACCTTGCAAGCAGACTGGTTCATCCCCAATGCCTATGAACAGATACAATTGTATGTTAATAAATGTCTCATTTGCCAACAATATTCTCCAAACCCTACTCTCAAAACAGTTGCTTCCACCATTCCTAGACCATCTGGCCCCTTCAAAGAGCTACACATTGACTATGTCGACATGATCGATCGCTGCCAAAATTACCGATATCTCATTGTAGTAGTATGTCCATTTTCACGCTGGATCGAAGCTGGACCTTGCGTCCATTGTGATGCCAAAGCAGCTGCCACATTCCTACTCCGTGATGTCATTACTCGCTGGGGCATTCCAGATGCCATCCGGACCGATAACGGAAGTCATTTTTCAAATGCCATCTTTTCCTCCCTGACCACAATGCTAGGCATTAAACACAAACTGACATCAGCTTACCACCCACAAAGCAACGACATCTGTGAGCGCCTCAACGGCTTGCTCAAAAATAAAATAAGCAAAATAAGTGCCACAATAGGAAAGAAATGGCTTTACTGCCTGCCCATAGCACTCTTTGTACTAAGAAACTCTCCAAGTTCGGATCACCACCTCACGCCCCATCAGCTTGTCACTGGACGATCCATAAATGTAACAGTTCCATCCACACGCTCTAAAACAGATAGTGAGTCATCACCTGAGATAGTTAAGGCAGAACTTTACAATTACCTGTGCCAACTAACAAGCGCAGCGCAGTTCCTTTCTATCCAGGTATCCAAGAGGAGAGACAAGGGCCCCACCGATCCTGAGCTCCCACCAATCCGTCCCGGGACACTGGTCTTCGTCCGGAAAAACGTCAGACGTTGGAAGGATCCTAAGTTTGAAGGCCCCTTCCAGGTGATAGACTCATCACCAACTGCAGTGCGAATAACTGAGAGAAAAGCATGGATCCATCGCAGCCACGTCCGCCTAGACCCCGCGCCACCACCTCAGCCAATAGACTAAGGGAAGGACTGGATTTCTTATCCGTACAATTCCATGAAGACAACGGCCTTCCATCCTCCCGTGATGAAGAACACGATGAGCGTCGAGTACTTACAGTCAAGAATGCTAAAGAAGATGCAAAGTTATGTATTCCACTTGTCTTACTAATTTGTGTTTTGGCCATTGCGGCCCTTACCTGGTATATGTTTTATCTTGCAACCACTAATCAATGTGATCTTTCTGCTGCTATTACACAATGTTGAGGACAGCCAGTTGTGCCACGAGATAGAGATAGGATCAAAAGTCCACCACTCTCACCTTGTACTGCTGATGCAGCACACACGAGCACACACTCCACATCCACAGTTACTGATCTGATCCCAAGTAGTGCTACCACCCCAGGGGATAACGTTCTGTATATCACATTAGGTCCCCAGTTGTCCCGCAGTGCCCCTCCTCCCACTAACTATAGATTTAAAAGAGGATTTAAACGAGGTAGGGCAAGGGCCTCGGCCCGCAACCACAAGAAAAAAGTTGAGGTTACACAAGAGTGGGCCACTGCTCTTCAGGACACAGTGGTTCACATGGCACAACCTAATCCCATGCCCGATTTCCATTCCACACGTCCGGACGAATTCGATCCGGATCATGGAGCCCATGATGCCCTGTTAGATAACATGTGGTACCGGCACATGTCCGAAATAAGGAAAAAGACAACAAAAGAAGCATGTTTTGTGTGCTCACATATTCCCAATGCAGTAGGCGCAGACAAAATGATTTTCCCAAAAGAAATACCACCCCCAAAAGCCCAGTGTCTCCTCCATCTGTTCCTTTGCCGTATATACGGCCAGATCCAGCTCCTGTCAGCAACTATCGAAACAATTTATGTAAATACGACCATATGGGATCATAATCCTGTCACATTCAAAATTATAACTGATAAATATGAATTTGACAGAGACATACAGGGTCGGTCTAAAGAAGAGATACAACGTTGGGAGCGTACTTTTGCCCAGTTACGCTACTTTACCTTTTCAAAACCAGAATCAGTATGTTATGAACAAATAGACAAAAGCCCCTGTGTGTACAGGCCTGTGCTAGGATTATCGGCCAACGTCTATGTTGAAAACAAATGGAGTGGGCCATACAACTTCAATTGTAGAGCTGCTTCCTTAGGAGCGCCCTTTGTAACAACAATCAATGACGGAGAAATCGATAGGGGTGTTGAGAATGGGTGCGGGGAGATCTGGACACAAGAAAGTAGAAGGTACACCTTTAGTAAGAACAGCACCTATCCATGGAAAAGAGCATATAAACTGAAAAATCCTCTCCTTTGCTTCCTAGGTAACGGTACCCGCCCTGTGGGCAGCAACACTAACTGTAACACGACAGTTTTTAATTTGGACCTCCAAGACGGCACCACCAGCCTCATGGACATCTTTTGGGCCTGCGGAGAACGCATCTACGCCCAGCTGCCTCCTCAATGGAAGGGCCTATGCACCATGGTCACAATGCATGAACTGCATCTCGTTGTCCCGGCATCCAACATTTCCCAAGTGCTTGAACACCCCATGACAGGTGATGTCACCCTGCTTCACCGGCACCGAAGGAGTGCTCAATATTTTGCTAACGACGCCTTTAAGGAAGTTCCTGACGAGTTTCGCCTGTTCAATCGCGCCCAGGAATTCTTTGGGGGCCTGTGGCCCATCTGGCAATCATCTGCTAATGCCCGGTGGCTGCAGGTCACACGCTATGAACTAATGACTCTGATCAACAACACCCGAGATGGGTTCAACGCAATACAGGAAGAATTACGACCAATAAGACTTATGGTTCTAGAGCATAGATATGTTCTAGATCAGCTCACAGCTATGCAGGGAGGGGTCTGCAGTTCCATCGGATCGAGCTGCTGTACTTTCATACCATCTAATGATGCGGGCAACGGGTCTCTCGCTAAGGCCATTGAGGACTTGGGCAATTTGGGAAAGAAGATGCGTGATGAGGGCGGTGTCGATGCAGACCCTATTACGGGCTGGTTCAACTTGGACTGGATGCCTTCATGGCTATCTGCTATCTTGAAAACTGTGTTACCCATTTGTTGTGTCATCATGTTAATGTGTTGCGGTATACAGGTACTAATGAGGTGCCTCAGTAGATGTACCGTCAAGGCAGTTGGGATAAACTACGTTAAAACAGAAATTTACAGCAATGCAGACTATCAGGACATGCACCGTGCTCCTGGGGATGGGGATGGCCAGGTCCACATACAACTTATAGAACTAGGTGCCTCTGAGGCTTCTCCCAACACATCCACAGCTCCCCCAGTTCCACCGCATAGGTACAGTTTGAGGGAGGAGCATAACGCTCACCAGTATGACCAATTACTGAGCCACGATGATGGAGAATATGTTACCCTACCATCAGACTTGCAACTCCCGGCTGCGTGCCCCAACGTTAATGACCCACCCAGCATGCACCCGATTCTTGAGAGTCCTTCACAGTATTGTATCCGGAATGTGTTCAAAATTGAACAAGAGCAGGGAGATGATGGAGGGTCCCGAAAGTCCCGTATTACCATTTAACAAGAAACCCATTAATGATTTTGCACTACCCACCAAACATGATACTCCTAGATAGGCCCTACCAGGCAGGCTCAGATAGAATGTCTTAAATTGTCCACTTTCCCTTGTCCTGGTAGCACATCTCACATAGGCCCAAGCCCAGCTCCCTAGATAACCATATCTTACATAGGACCAAGTATACCTTCTTAGATACAAAAGTGTAGGCCCAAAAGCAAGTGACTCTTGCTCTCATTTTCATAATAATAATGAAACAGACCTCGTAGGCCTCACTGATCTGCTAGCAGAAATCTGTTCCATCCACCCAGATACAACATTAGCCTGTCTTGTAACTTTCCACAGTTACAAGAGCAAGGGTGGCCCCCACCCACTTGACAACCTGATGGAACATCTGGCAGTGTCACATGCAAGATTCATGATATTCATAGCTATGGGACTTTCCGCGCTTGCTAAACTGGAACCCAAGGCGGGAACTTGACCAAGAATTAATATATTTAATATTAATTCTAAAGCATTTTTCACGGTGAAAGTTATCCTTTGTTTACTTTTTGCGGTCAGAGAACTCTGACCTTCTGCCACCAGTTCTGTTTTATCCTGATACCACTTCTCATATAAAATTTTCCAGTAAACCAGGTGGCCGAGTGGCCTGCGTCACATCTCGTGTCAAGCCTCGTGCCCACGTAGACGTAAGTTCTGCATTTAACGATAAAGTTCTGCATTCAACTATATAAAAGAGCCGCGCCCACACTATAAGCTTCGAACTCTCCATTGCATCAGAGGGTTTCCCGTGCGATCGATCGTCCGTACTACTGGGCTAGAGCTTCAAACTTTCAAGGTGGTAATATTCTTTTCTTATAAATTTAGCCTTTTGGCTTTAACAGCCTATCTGATGGCATAGCCTATTGGCTTTGTCAGCCTATCTGATTATAGCCTATTGGCTTTGTCAGCCTATCTGATTATTTCACTATTGGCTTTGTCAGCCTATCTGATTATTTCACTATTGGCTTTGTCAGCCTATCTGATTATTTCACTATTGGTTTTGTCAGCCTATCTGATTATTTCATCATTAGCTTATTCAGCCTCTTTAATAATTTAGCCTTTTGGCTTTGACAGCCTATCTAATTCAGTTCATTCTAACCCAAGCCATTGCATTTAACTTAGTTTAAACTGCGTAGTCTTGAGTGGTGTTGCTTTCTTAAGAAAAGATTTGTCTTCTAGGCACTAGCCTATCCATCCTCTTTAGAGTTAGGGTTGCTCCTTAGGCAGCTGCTTATAGCATAATATTTTAGTCATATATTTGCTTCTTTGAACAACTGAGTTTGAACATTGTCGATGCATTTATTTTTCATTCTGCTCATGTGTACATGGGCAACATTTAAATTGAATTGTTTTATGCTTTGAACTGTTTGAATAAAAAGTCACTGTTTTACACCGTGGTTTCTTCTTTCCAAGTGAACACACAGCGGAGGGGTCAGGCTTTCTGGAGCCGGTAAGCAGAAGGGTGTGACCGCCAAGAGATTACCCTCTTCCCTTTGTCAGCTGTGAAGCCTTTATCTTCACAATATCACTCACTCATTCATACTCCTTTAAAGGCATCCTTCTGTACCGCCCACCGGGACCACGAGCTGAATTTCTTTCAGCCTTAGGTCACCTACTAGAACCATTAGCAGGAGAACCTAGGGGCATATTAGCAAGGCGATTATCGCCACTTTAGCGGGACTTTTTCCCGCTAAAGCGGCGATAATATTATCGCCTTATCAACAAGCTGTCGCTAACTGCTGTTAGCGACAGCTTGTAGGCGATAGCGACCGGGTTGGTGCCGCTTTGCATGCCAGCGATATTTATCGCTAATGGCATGCAAAGTAGGCGTTCCCCACCTAACAGCGACTGGAAACAGTCGCTGAGGTCGCTAACGCCTATCAGCGAGGCAGGGGCGGTGATTAGCGAACCAGCGCTAAACACGTTTAGCGCTGGTTTGCTAACACCTGGTCCTACCCTGACTTAGCCATGTAATCCAATGAGAGGTGGATTACATGGCTAAGTCCCCCTCGCACTATCAGCAAGCAGAACTGGGGAACAGTGTGAATATCGCCTGTTTTCAGGCGATATTCACACTGTTCTTCAAGGTTTCTATCGCTTTGGAGATTAGCATTGCTGATTGCACGCTAACTCCGCGATAGAAACCGGCGATGCCTGGCGATAATTATCCAAGCGCTAATTGCGCTTTGCGATAATTATCGCCAGGCATTGCTAATATGCCCCCTAATTTCACCATCTTAGGAGACTTCAATTTTCACCTTGAAGCCCATAATGACCATGACACTTCAGCCCTCTTAGCAGAACTCGAGGCGACTGGACTCCCCCAACTAGTAACAAGGCCCACCCACTCGGCCGGCCATACACTGGATGGGTTGTTCACCAACAACAAGCAAATCTTTCTAGATAACATCCTCCCCCTACCCTGGACGGACCATTGTGCGGTCCTCTTCAACATTCAGATAGAAAGTAACACCCCCAGTCACGCCAACTCTCTTCCCCCCAAGCAGTTCAAGGCCTGGGGCAGTATCCTCCCTCATGTCCTAAAATCACACTTGCTGTCCACTCAGCAAGACCTACCACACGATCCCGAACTGGCAGCCATGCATTACACTCAATGGCTCCATACTGCCTTCGACACCTTGGTTCCATTAAAAAATATTTCCAAAAACATAAAAATACCATCCGCCCCATGGTTCTCCGAGGCACTAAGATTGGAAAAACAAAGATGTAGAAACTTAGAAAGACACTGGCGCCGAGACTACGACATCTCAGTGAAAACACGCTACAAGGAAGCAATGATCAAATACAAACTTCTTTTAATCACAGAGAAAAGCAAATACTACCTCAACCAAATCGAAACAGCACAAGACTCGGTTAAACAGCTGTTCCAGGTCGTAACTAGGCTATCAGGACCAGAGACCAACCCGCCCATTACTCCCACGCAAGCTCTCTGTGATTCCCTGGCCACTTTCTTTCAAGAAAAAGTCAGCCATATCTACACTAACTTCTCAACCCACTCCGTGACCAATAATCTGATCATCGCCTCCACCGACGAAAAAAACTCTCCTAACCCCTCTGCACGTTGCCCCTCCAACGATAACCCCACCCCAACTCTCTCAGAATTCAGCCAGGTCACCGCAGACCAGATCACTGATCTTATATCCACCATAAAATCTGGATCCCCCAATGACCCATGCCCCCCAACCACATCAAAACTTATACCCGACATCACAGGCCCCAAACTAGCTAACATCTGCAACTCAATGTTCACGACAGGAATTTACCCTTCCATCTGGAAAAAAAACTTTATCAAGCCGCTACTAAAGAAACACAACCTTGATCCCACAGAGGCCAAGAACTATAGACCTATTGCTTGCCTCCCTTTCCCCGCTAAAATCTTTGAAAAAGTAATGAACACTCAACTGGCCCACTTCATCGACAAAAACAACCTTCTAGATGACACCCAATTTGGCTTTAGGAAAGGCCACGGCACCGAAACAGCCCTCATTAAGGCATCCGACGAAATCAGGATGATACTTGACCAGGGAGGTGCCGCGGTCCTGGTGCTGCTAGATCTTTCAGCAGCATTTGACACGGTCGACCACGTAACCCTAGTCGACCGTGTCTCAGCCATAGGCATCATAGACAAAGCCAAGGCCCTCCTGACATCCTTCCTGTCTAACCGCAACCAACTAGTATCGCTCGGTGACTTCAAATGCCCATCCTTTGCACTCCCATGCGGGGTCTCGCAGGGATCCTCGCTAAGTCCGACCTTATTCAACATATACGTGTCGGACTTGGCCAGGACCATTAAGTCCTACGACATGCGATTAACGTCCTACGCCGACGATACATAGCTGGTGCTAGAGATTCATAACAATGGAGGGACAGTCGCGGCAAACTTCCAAGAGGGAATGCTTGCGATAAGCACCTGGATGGCAAACTATTGCCTCAAACTAAATTCAGACAAAACGGAGGTGATGATCTTCGGCAATCTCTCTCCTAGCTGGTCTCCATCCTGGTGGCCAGCAGAGTTAGGCCCACCTCCGCCCCGTCACAAAAGTCAGAAACTTAGGGGTCATGTTCGACGACAAGCTCTCATTCATCCACCACGCTAATACAGTCGTCTCCTCATCCTTCCACACTATAAGGATGTTAAAGAAACTCTTACCTTACCTTCCACCCAGCGCCGGCAGGACTCTCATCAGCACGCTGGTCATGTCTAAGGTAGACTATTGCAATGGTCTACTCATCAATGCCCAGGAAAGAGTGCTAAACAAATTACAAATGGTGCAAAACGCAGCGGCGAGGATCCTGTCAGGCACCCCCAAGTTCAAACCAATATCCAAGGTGATACAACAGCTTCACTGGTTACCCATCAGGAGCAGAACCAGGTTCAAGGCCCTATGCATTGCCTATAAGGCAATTCACAACACAGGACCTGAGTTCCTCAAGAGAACTCTATGCTCCTACAGGCCATCCAGACCCTTACGCTCTTCAGCAGCAAACTTGCTAACTGTCCCCAGGACCAAAAAACCTCTTGGGGCGATAGAAGATTTACTGTCGCCACTGCTAGACTATGGAACACACTCCCCCTTCACATTAAGACCATTCCCACTCTGTTGTCCTTCCGTAAACACTTAAAAACCTGGCTATTCAATCAATAAATCACCTACCTCTAGTCCTTCTCTACCTAGCCGTCCATAGCGCCGAGACACCCAAGGGTATTTGTGCGCTTAATAAATCTCTTAAATAAATAAATAAAGGATATGGACCCTCATTCTCATTCCATTACTGGTATGGACCCTCCTACTCATTCCGTAACTAGGTATGGCCCTCCTACTCATTCCTTAAAGCGTATATATTCTCCTACTCATTCCTTAAAGGATATGGACCCTCCTACTCATTATGTAAAGTGTATGGACCCTCCTAGTCATTCTGTAACTGGATTTGGCCCTCCTACTCATTCCTTTAAAGCGTATATATTCTCCTACTCATTCCTTAAAGGGTATGGACCCTCTTACTCATTCCTTAAGGGTTATGTACCATCCTACTCATTCCTTAAAAAGTATGGCCCCTCCTACTCCTTCCAGTAGTGGTATGGACACTCCCACTCATCCCCTCAAGTGTATGGAGCCTCCCATTCATTCCTTAAAGTGTATGGACCCTCCTACTCATTCCATAACTGGTATGGACCCTCCTACTCATTCCTTAAAGGGTATGGACCCTCCGTCTCATTCCATAACTGGTATGGACCTCCTTACTCATTCCTTAAAGGATATGGACCCTCCTACTCATTCCTTAAAGGGTATGGACCCTCCTACTCATTCTGTAACTGGATATGGCCCTCCTACTCATTCCTTAAAGCGTATATATTCTACTAATTTCTTAAAGGGTATGGACCCTCTTACTCATTCCTTAAGGGTTATGTACCCTCCTACTCATTCCTTAAAAAATATGGACCCTCCTACTCCTTCCATTAGTGGTATGGACACTTCCACTCATCCCCTCAAGTGTATGGAGCCTCCCAATCATTCCTTGAAGTGTATGGACCCTCCTACTCCTTCTATAACTGGATATGGCCCTCCTACTCATTCCTTAAAGTGTATATATTCTCCTACTCATTCCATAACTGGTATGGACCCTCCTACTACTTCCATTGGTGGTTTGGACCCTCCCACTCATCCCCTCAAGTGTATGGAGCCTCCCATTCATCTCTTAAATTGTATGGACCCTCCTACACCTTCCATTGCTGCTATGGACCCACCTACTCCTTCCATATCTGGTATGGACCCTCCTACTCATTCCTTATAGGGTATGGACCCTCCTACTCATTCCATTGCTGCTATGGACCCTCCTATTCATTCCTTAAAGTGTATTTACCTTCCTAATCCTTCCATAACTGGTATGGACCCTCCTACTCATTCCTTAAAGGGTATGGGCCATCCTACTCATTCCATTGCTGCTATGGACCCTTCTGCTCATTCCTTAAAGTGTATGTACCCTCCTACTCCTTCCATAACTGGTATGGACCCTCCTACTCATTCCTTAAAGTGTATGTACCCTCCTACTCCTTCCATAACTGGTATGGACCCTCCTACTCATTCCTTAAAGCGTATATATATTCTCCTACTCATTCCTTAAAGGGTAGGGACCTTCCTACTCATTCCTTAAAGGGTATGGACCCTCCTACTCATTCCTTAAAGTGTATATATTCTCCTACTCATTCCATAACTGGTATGGACCCTCCTACTCATTCCTTAAAGGGTATGGACCATCCTACTCATTCCATTGCTGCTATGGAACCTTCTGCTCATTCCTTAAAGTGTATGTACCCTCCTACTCCTTCCATAACTGGTATGGACCCTCCTACTCATTCCTTAAAGCGTATATATATTCTCCTACTCATTCCTTAAAGGGTATGGACCCTCCTACTCATTTCTTAAGGGTTGTGTACCCTCCTACTCATTCCTTAAAGGGTATGGACCATCCTACTCATTCCATTGCTGCTATGGACCCTTCTGCTCATTCCTTAAAGTGTATGTACCCTCCTACTCCTTCCATAACTAGTATGGACCCTCCTACTCATTCCTTAAAGCGTATATATATTCTCCTACTCATTACTTAGAGGGTATGGACCCTCCTACTCATTTCTTACGGGATGTGTACCCTCCTACTCATTCCTTAAGGGATATGGACCCTCCTTCTCATTCCATAACTGGTATGGACCTCCTTACTCTTTCCTTAAATCATATATATTCTCCTACTCATTCCTTAAAGGGTATGAACCCTCCTACTCATTCCATTGCTTCTATGGACCCTCCTACTCATTCCTTAAAGTGTATGGACAATCCTACTCCTTCTGTAACCGGTATGGACTCTCCTACTCATTCCTTAAAGCGTATATATTCTGCTACTCATTCTTTAAAGGGTATGTACACTCCTACTCATTCCTTAAAGTGTATGGACACTCCTTCTTATTCCATAACTGGTATGGACCCCCTTGCTCATTCCCTAAAGGGAATGGACCCTCCTGCTCATTCCTTAAAGGGTATGGACCCTCCTACTCATTCCTTAAAGTGTATATATTCTCCTACTCATTCCATAACTGGTATGGACCCTCCTACTCATTCCTTAAAGGGTATGGACCATCCTACTCATTCCATTGCTGCTATGGAACCTTCTGCTCATTCCTTAAAGTGTATGTACCCTCCTACTCCTTCCATAACTGGTATGGACCCTCCTACTCATTCCTTAAAGCGTATATATATTCTCCTACTCATTCCTTAAAGGGTATGGACCCTCCTACTCATTTCTTAAGGGTTGTGTACCCTCCTACTCATTCCTTAAAGGGTATGGACCATCCTACTCATTCCATTGCTGCTATGGACCCTTCTGCTCATTCCTTAAAGTGTATGTACCCTCCTACTCCTTCCATAACTGGTATGGACCCTCCTACTCATTCCTTAAAGCGTATATATATTCTCCTACTCATTACTTAGAGGGTATGGACCCTCCTACTCATTTCTTAAGGGATGTGTACCCTCCTACCCATTACTTAAAGTGTATGGATCCTCCTACTCATTCCGTACCTGGGTATGGCCCTCCTACTCATTCCTTAAAGTGTATATATTCTCCTACTCATTCCTTAAGGGATATGGACCCTCCTACTCATAATGTAAAGTGTATGGACCCTCCTAGTCATTTTGTAACTGGATTTGGCCCTCCTACTCACTCCTTAAAGCATATATATTCTCCTACTCATTCCTTAAAGGGGTATGGACCCTCTTACTCATTCCTTAAGGGTTATGTACCATCCTACTCATTCCTTAAAAAGTATGGACCCTCCTACTCATCCCCTCAAGTGTATGGAGCATCCCATTCATTCCTTAAAGTGTATGGAACCTCCTACTCATTCCATAACTGGTATGGACCCTCCTACTCATTGCTTAAAGGTTATGGACCCTCAGTCTGATTCCATAACTGGTATGGACCTCCTTACTCATTCCTTAAAGGATATTGACCCTCCTACTCATTCCTTAAAGGGTATGGACCCTCCTACTCATTCTGTAACAGGATATGGCCCTCCTACTCATTCCTTAAAGCGTATATATTCTACTCATTCCTTAAAGGGTATGGACCCTCTTACTCATTCCTTAAGGGTTATGTACCCTCCTACTCATTCCTTAAAACATATGGACCCTCCTACTCCTTCCATTAGTGCTATGGACCCTTCGTCTCATCCCCTCAAGTGTATGGAGCCTCCCATTCATTCCATAAAGTGTATGGACCCTCCTACTCATTCCGTAACTGGTATGGACCCTCCTATTCATTCCTTAAAGTGTATATATTCTCCTACTCATTCCATAACTGGTATGGACCCTCCTACTACTTCCATTGGTGGTTTGGACCCTCCCACTCATCCCCTCAAGTGTATGGAGCCTCCCATTCATCCCTTAAATTGTATGGACCCTCCTACTCCTTCCATAACTGGTATGGACCCTCCTACTCATTCCTTAAAGGGTATGGACCCTCCTTCTCATTCCATAACTGGTATGGACCCTCCTACTCATTCCTTAAAGGGTATGGACCCTCCTACTCATTCCATTGCTGCTATGGACCCTCCTTCTCATTCCTTAAAGTGTCTTTACAATCCTACTCCTTCCATAACTGGTATGGACCCTCCTACTCATTCCTTAAAGGGTATGGACCATCCTACTCATTCCATTGCTGCTATGGACCCTTCTGCTCATTCCTTAAAGTGTATGTTCACTCCGACTCCTTCCATAACTGGTATGGACCCTCCTACTCATTCCTTAAAGCGTATATATATATTCTCCTACTCATTCCTTAAAGGGTATGGACCCTCCTACTCATTTCTTAAGGGTTGTGTACCCTCCTACTCATTCCTTAAAGTGTATGTACCCTCATTCTCATTCCATAACTGGTATGGACCTCCTTACTCTTTCCTTAAAGCATATATATTCTCCTACTCATTCCATAATTGGTATGGACCTCCTTACTCTTTCCTTAAAGCATATATTCTCCTACTCATTCCTTAAAAGGTATGGACCCTCCTACTCATTCCATTGCTTCTATGGACCCTCCTACTCATTCCTTAAAGTGTATGGACCCTCCTACTCCTTCTGTAACCGGTATGGACTCTCCTACTCATTCCTTAAAGCGTATATATTCTGCTAATCATTCCTTAAAGGGTATGGACCCACCAACCCATTCCTTAAAGCATATATTCTCCTACTCATTCCTTAAAAGGTATGGACCCTCCTACTCATTCCATTGCTTCTATGGACCCTCCTACTCATTCCTTAAAGTGTATGGACCCTCCTACTCCTTCTGTAACCGGTTTGTACCCTCCTACTCATTCCTTAAAGCGTATATATTCTCCTACTCATTCCTTAAAGGGTATGGACCCTCCTACTCATTCCTTAAAGGGTATGGACCCTCCTACTCATTAATTGAACTGTATGGACCCTCCTACTCATTCATTGAACTGTATGGACTATCCTACTCATTCATTAAAGTGTATATATTGTCCTACTCATTCCTTAAAGGGTATGGACCCTCTTACTCATTCCTTAAGGGTTATGTACCATCCTACTCATTCCTTAAAAAGTATGGACCCTCCTTCTCATTCCATAACTGGTATAGACCTCCTTACTCATTCCTTAAAGGATATGGACCCTCCTTCTCAGTCCATTACTGGTATGGGGCCTCCTACTCATTACTTAAAGTGTATGGACCCTCCTACTCATTCCGTAACTGGGTATGACCCTCCTACTCATTCCTTAAAGCATATATATTCTCCTACTCATTCCTTAAAGGATATGGACCCTCCTACTCATTATGTAAAGTGTATGGACCCTCCTAGTCATTCTGTAGCTGGATTTGGCCCTCCTACTCATTCCTTAAAGCGTATATATTCTTCTACTCATTCCTTAAAGGGTATGGACCCTCTTACCCATTCCTTAAGGGTTATGTACCATCCTACTCATTCCTTAAAAAGTATGGACCCTCCTACTCCTTCCAGTAGTGGTATGGACCCTCCCACTCATCCCCTCAAGTGTATGGAGCCTCCCATTCATTCCATAAAGTGTATGGAGCCTCCTACTCATTCCATAACTGGTATGGACCCTCCTCCTCATTCATTAAAGGGTATGGACCCTCCATCTCATTCCATAACTGGTATGGACCTCCTTACTCATTCCTTAAAGGATATGGACCCTCCTACTCATTCCTCAAAGGGTATGGATCCTCCTACTCATTCTGTAACTGGATATGGCCCTCCTACTCATTCCTTAAAGCGTATATATTCTACTCAATCCTTAAAGGGTATGGACCCTCCTATTAATTCCTTAAAGTGTATATATTCTCCTACTCATTCCATAACTGGTATGGACCCTCCTACTCCTTCCATTGGTGGTTTGGACCCTCCCACCCATCCCCTCAAGAGTATGGAGCCTCCCATTCATCCCTTAAATTGTATGGACCCTCCTACCCCTTCCATTGCTGCTATGGACCCTCCTACTCCTTCCATAACTGGTATGGACCCTCCTACCCATTCCTTAAAGGGTATGGACCCTCCTTCTCATTCCATAACTGGTATGGACCCTCCTACTCATTCCTTAAAGGGTATGCACCCTCCTACTCATTCCATTGCTGCTATGGACTCTCCTACTCATTCCTTAACATGTCTTTACCCTCCTACTCCTTCCATAACTGGTATGGACCCTCCTACTAATTCCTTAAAGTGTGTGGACCATCCTACTCATTCCATTACTGCTATGGACCCTTCTGCTCATTCCTTATAGTGTATGTACCCTCCTACTCCTTCCATAACTGGTATGGACCCTCCTACTCATTCCTTAAAGCATATATATATATTCTCCTACTCATTCCTTAAAGGGTATGGACCCTCTTATCTTCCCTTCAAGTATATAGACCCTGCTATTCATTCCTTAAAGTGTATGGATCCTCCTACTCATCCCTTAAAGAGTATGTACCCTTCTACTCATTCCATAACTTAACTAGTATGGACTCCCCTACTCATTCCTTAAAGATATTTACACTCCTACCTTACAGTTTATGGACCCTGCTCCTCATCCCTTAAAGAGTATGTACCCTCCTGCTCCTTCCATAACTGGTATATACCATCCTACTCTTTCACTAAACTGTATGATCCTCCTGCTCATTCATTAAACTGCTCATTCACAGCAGGAACTTAATCTGACAATACAGGATCCACCAATGGGATAGAAATGGGTAATAACCGCTCAAGTGATAGAAAGGGTTATGAGCAGTAGTCATTTCTAAAATAGAAAAGGCTAATTGGTGTGGTAGAAGTTTCTCTTATCTAGCCTGCAAGCTGTGGTCCGTTTTAGGAAATCTTTGAAAATGTGGCTTTCTGTCTCCAGCATTAAGCAGGTCTCATCTCATTGTCAGCTCAGTTCTAGGACGCTAGCCCCAAGACACCTCAGCATTCGATCACTTTAGAAAAATATAACTTACCTACCAGCTGCAGAATGAACACTATTGTTATATGCAAATTCCACTAAACTAAGGGCTTGATCCCACTGACCAGAAGGATGACATAATACATCGTAAGGTTTGCTCCAAAGACTGGTGTGCCCGCTCAGTCTGCCCATTGGCTTGTGGGTGGTAGGCGGATGACAAACCTAAATCTATGCCCAGAGATGTACTGAGCGTATGCTAACATTTTTATGTAAATTGGAGATCTCGATCAGAGATTATTTTGCATGGAAAGCCATGTAATTTAATTAATTCTGGTAGAAGAATATCACTGAATTACTTTGCATTGGGGATCTTTTTTAAAGCAATGAAGTGGCCCATTTTGGAAAAGGAATCTATTACCACAAAAATGGCATTCCTGATTAAACATTGATAAGTCAATAATGAAATTAAGACTAATGGTATGCCAGGGTTTAAGTGGCAGCAGGAGAGGGCTTAATAAACCAAATGGTGATGTTCTTTGAATCTTATTGTGGGCACAGATTGGGCATTTCTGAACATAGGGGCTGATTACGATGGTGGTCGTAGGCCCCTCCGCGGTGCTGCCGGTGGCGGAAAACGTCCATTTAGTTACTCAATGGTTCTCATGTGAAAGGCATAAACAGAGTCTTGCAAAAATAAAGCCATATAGTAACGTGCGCAAAAGCAGCATCATGGCTGCTGGGCTCATGCTAACTTAGCAATGTCAACAATGTTCCTATCGGCCATGTGTCACCACTAATACCACCACCAGCAATACCACCACCAATACAACCACCACCAATACCACCACTACCACCAATACCACCAACACCAATACCACCACCACCACCAATAACACCACCATCACCAATACCACCACCACCAATACCACCACCAATACCACCACTAATATCACCACCAATATCACAACCAATACCACCACCAATACTACCACCACCAATAACACCTCCACCAATACCACCACCACCAATACCACCACCAGTACCACCACCAATACCACCTCCAATACCACCACCTATACCACCACCACCAATAGCACCACCACCAACACCACCACCACCAATACCACCACCACCAATCCAATACCACCACCACCAATACCAATACCACCACCAATAACAATACCACCACCACCAATACCACCACCACCAATACCAATACCAATACCACCACCAATACTACTGATGGAGCAAGGACTCGAACACGAGACTTGCTCGGAAGCAATCCTCTCGTTTAAACTCATTAACGAATTACTAACAACGTGTTTTGTGATTAATAATACGCATTTCCATCATACGCGGGAAAAGAATGAAGCTTGCCAATGTGTTTACTAGCTACAATAACATGGAGGTAGGACTAGAATGCATTTTAACACGGGATCTTTACTGCGCATGCGTCTACTGCATCTACGTAGTATGACGAACTAAAGCTTGGAGGGAAATTCTGGCACTTGCGCAAAGAGCTATAAAATGGCCGCTTGAAAGCTCACATGCATGGCACCTGCTTTGCTGAAATTAGAAAATGAGTTTACACTAACGCAAATGCAGAAAGAGAAATAATAAATGGTATGGGTTAGAGTAGAGGTTGGTGGTATACAGTGAAATCATTTATTTTTGAGAATAACATTTCTCCTTTTGACTTTATTATTAGTGCGTATTTGGGCCTGTTAAACTTGTCTGAGTCGAGCAGACTGACGTGGTGCAACGCATGCGCCCTGGTGTGGAAGCTTGAAAGGATGACTAAGGACTTGTCACGCGTCCAAGGTCGGCGGAGATGTGCCCTGGGCACATGAGGGTGAAGAGTTCATATGAAGGAACTTATTCGAGAAAACTGTTACATTTGTATTAATAAAGTTTAAAGATGTATGGGAAAGGAAGGGCGGAATAAAAGTTTGAGGGGAGGAGTTTGGAAACAATGGTTTAAAGAAATAAATGAAGTATAAGCATGGTGTGATGATCATCCCCCCCCTTGCCTGTCCAATCAGAAGTTAGTATCCTGTAAAAATGAAACATTAATGGGTGGTACATGCCTATGGAAGGGTATAATTGAGGTAGTTCTAGTTAGTGAAGGGGAAGGGTTTGTCGTCGTCGTTTGGAGAAAGCGACGATACAGAGCTCGGGATGCTGTTAGTGCTGGGGTGGTGCTGATGCTCTGAAATGCTGATGTAGAAATCGAATGCAGAATCATCTACTTAATTTGGGTGGGTTAGAAAGAAGATCGCGGAAGAACCACGAGGAGGAAGAGAGTGTCAGAGAGGCGTGCGACGTAGTCGTCGGTATCTAGAGAGGTGAAGTACCCTGTCCTGATTCCTGTCCTGAAGTCTTTGTCTCCTGATCTGTCCTGGAGACCCTTACCAGCCCTTTGGCCAGGGGGTTGGTCTTCACACCATACTTTGGTAACTATGAAATTCATCGTTTGATAAATTATCTTTTCTCTCTATCCTCTTCTCTCTGAGTATAGTTGTTGTGTGGATCTGAAATATTTTAACTATTGAGATTTTATTGGTTTGGCACTCTCGTGAATGAGGGTGTTTGTACTGAAACGCTTTGAGATGGTTCACAACCCATTAATTTAGATAAAGATTTTAAAACTCACCGAGTCTGTCATTATTTTATTTTTTATGAAGAAATGTATAATAAGTTATGTTAATTATCACCATCAACTAGTTCCACCTAACTGGTCCATTGACCAGAGAAAAGAACTGTTTGATCAAAGAAAGGTTTAGTTAAAGAAGCAATAACTAGATCTTGAGGTATGAGAATCATTATAAACTAAAAGTTCCAGCGGTCTACATAGTGTTAGCGGAAGCGAGTTGTATGGGCTCAGGTGAGTATATGGTAGTGGAGTATCTGTTGCTAGTAAGCCGCTGGATCAGTTTTCTGGTAGCAGAGCTATGGTTGTTAGTGACTAGTTTGGTGATAAGTATAGATTATTGATTTTTTGGTTAATGTTTTAACAAAAGACTTAGTGTCCTGTTTCTATGTCGTCTGGAAAATTCCCAGGGAATGAATAGCAGGTGGCGATAGAAACCACACTGCAGTGAGGTTACTCGTCTGTTGGAATAACACTGAGAAGCTAGGTAGGGCTGGCAGTGTTAAACTAGGGACTATTTTCTGTATAAAAGTGAGAGTGGTTGAAAGCAAAGAGTTCGCTGGTGAAACTTTAGGCGTTATATCACCTAGTAAGGGTAACCCTGAAGGAGTAGCAGGTTCTTCTAAGCTAGATTGGCAGCAAAAGGAGTTCGCTGGTGAAACATCGGTCTCAAATTTCCCTAACGGGTGATACCGGAAGAGTAGCAGGTTCTCTGGAGCTTAGGTGAAGAGTAAGCGGAAGGTTTTACTCGCAGTGAAAGAAAATAAACTATCCTTTTGATTTAGTGGAACAGACAGAGTAGCAAATGTTTTTACGTTGTTAATAACAAAGAAGTTTAAAGAAATTTTGAGAAATAAAGTTTCGTATTACCTTGCAAAGGGAGGGTCAGCTACCGGAGTGGTACTGACGTCACAGAGAGAGATTGGTAGACACAGCGGGCGTGTGACAGGAGGAGCTTGGTAAAGGAGGGGGTAAGAAATCGCCTGAGTGGGACTGACATCACAGTGAGCCGCGCTGGGATTGGTAGAAGCAGCGGGCGCGTGACAGGAGCAGCATTTTAAAGGAGGGGTCAGTAGTGAGGAGCAGAACTGACGTCAGGAAAAGGCCGCGCTGACATTGGTCAGAGTACGAGTGTGAGCCTAATTTGATTGGACACTTAGTTAGAAGTCGCGCTAGGATTGGTGGAGAGAAGGATTGTATGCAGGATTTTGATTTGGCTGTCAGTGCAAGACCTACAGGTAGAAGATTTCAAGGGTTTGCGGAATACAATTTCCTGCACCGTTCTTCAAGAATGTATGGAGAGAAAAGAAAGATGTCATTTTTAAAGAAAATAAAGAATTTCTTTGTAAAGGATAAGCCTGTGTTGACTAGAGAGGGAATTACTATTCCGCCACCGAAGACACCAGCGTCTTTTATGATGATGGAAAGGGGATATCATACCTGCGTGTGGTTGGAAAACTGGGTAGAGTACACGAAGGAAGATGGTGTGTTAGCGTTTCCTAAGGATGGTACGTTTAATGGGAGGATTCTTCAGAATTTGAGATTGAAAATGAATGATTTAGAACCTAGACCTAGGTTAACTCAATATGAGGCTTTGGAAGAATGGGAGACTGAGTCATATGAACGAGAAAAATGCAGAGGTGGAAGATATAGAGGATTCTTTCCGAGACATTTGCATGAGTCATGAGAAGGGCAGATAAAACAGTGGAGGAGAGCGATGGTATCAGAAGGGTTATATCCAGTGTTGATGGCTGAGGAACAATCTGGAGGAAAGTGTAAGGAGAAAACAAAACATTTGAACATAGCAGGATATGGTGAATCAGATGATGAGTTGTTAGAGGATATTTTAATTAAGAATCCACCACCGTATCAAGAAGCAGCTAGTAAGGTTGTCCCAAGTGCGCCAGTAATGGGAATACCATTAACTCCACAGATTTTACATGAGACATCATACAACAGATGGTTGGAAGATAATGAAAGAGAAGCTTTAAACAAAACTAGGGAAGAACTAGTACAAAGGATAAGTCAATTGAATTTAAATACTGAAGCTTTGACAGTACCAGTAACCATTGGTCCAGTAATCCCATTATATGGGGATAATAAGATTACTCAGAAATCACAACTTGTGACAGTTCCATTGAGTAGTCCTAGAAAAGAGATAGTAATCACAGATGATCAAGTTAGTGAAAGTGAGTCAGTTATTTCATTAATGGATCTCCCTATTGTGGAACCTCATACGGAAACTCCACAGAGAGTTACGCCTATGAATTTGAGAGAAAGAAGACCTTTAGTTCCAGCTGGAACTGCAGGCGCAACAGTAGTCACCTCTGAAGAAATAGAAAGGTGGGCTCAGGAAAGGGACAATCAGATCCCAAAACCAAAGATTTTAGATATTAGCAGATTGAAAGTGGAATTGGAAGAAATGATGACAGGATGTGTGGGCACAGAAAGATTATATGTTTACAATGATGAAGAATTATTGTTTCTATGTAAGAGTATAACTAGGAGAGCAAGAATATTTCACGAGAGATTAACTGAAGTTGCTTCTGAGATTGGAATAGACATAGGGAAATCAAAATTGTTACAAAAACCCTATCGTGTGGATTTTACTGATAAAGATTTAGAAAGTGTAAATGCTTCGGGAAAAAGGTTACAGATAAAGGAATTAATGAGCATTTTGCGAAAATGGGGAGACATTGATAAATGGAGAATTAGATGGATAAGGAAGAAAGAGGAAGTACAAGCGAGAGAAGCAGCAGCTGCATTTCCAGTAAGAGAAGCAAGCAAAGTGGAAAAATTGTGTCCAATGAGAGAGGTTCCCGGAGGAGGATATGTTCATGTTCCATGGAGTAGACAAGATATTTTGTCATTCACAAATGATTTTCCAAAGTTGAGAGAAAAACCAGTTCAGTGGTACAAACAGGTAGAGAGGTTTGTGAAGGTTTCAAAGGTGTTATTGAAAGACCTGGATGGTCTATTTGACATAGTGGTACCTGCTGATTTATGGACAGAATGTAAGATCACAATTGATTGGCCTAATGAGGAGTATCCTAGAGATGCAAAAACAGGAGCACCCTCGGAAGAGGTGATGAAAAAGTATCACCAAGTAATTACGTATTTAAAAGGGAAAATCCCTCCCAAAGAAACAGACTGGGTAAAAACAGATAGAACAACACAGGAACCAAATGAATCTGTACATGCGTACTTTGAACGATTATTGCAGGTGTTCAAGCAGTATAGTGGTGTAGGAGAGTAGGATCTGCCTCTTATGTTGCCCCCACTTTTTTTTTTGATGTTTACACTGGTTTCTGGCTATAGTCTGGCTGGGACCCTGCCAATCAGGGCCCCAGCCTCTCTGTTCTCTCTAAACGACTTGGAGTGCACTCTAGGTGCACTAGTGATTGGATACTGTGGTACCTTATGAGTCCCTAGTATATGGTACCTTAGGTACCAAGGGCATAGGTACTTCACAGGCCTACCAGGGGCTGAAGCATGTATTATGCCACCCCTGGGAAGCAGACTAAATCTGACACCACAGGCCTGCTACTGCAGCCTGGGTGAGGAGGTGCTAGCACTCCTCACTGAGATATAGGTCCCCTATATCTCTCCTGCACACACATTTAAACTTATCAGTCACCCCTAAGGCAGGCCCTATCAATTCTGAGGGCAGGGTGCTTAGTTCCTATGTGAGAGGGTGCCCCTGCCTGAGCAGGGCCCCTCTGCAGCTCTTAGAGTCTATTCTCTGGGGCTGTTTGTGAATGCAGCCAAACCATATACTCTTAAGTGCATTATATCCTCGCAGTAAATGCTAACTCTGGAATGGCTGCATCAAAACATGTCGTGTTTGGTGTCAAACACTTTGGAATCATACCCCCACACCAGTACCTGGTGTGGGAGTATGATCCCACCCTTCTAGAGGGATAGACATGTACCTACTGTGGAAACGCGGTAGAATCCTGAAGAGCCCTGGCATCACAAAATGGATGCCACCAGTCACAGACACTGGGCTGCCCTCCTGCTGATGACCGAAACTCGCAGTGGAGGAGGCCCAACAATAGATATCCTGTCCCAAGGGGGTGTGACCACCTCCCAGACAGGGTTTAGTGTATTGGGGCTGGGTGGGTGCACTCCTAGAGTGCTTTGAAGTCCTGCACTGGGGGAGCAAGAGGCTCCTCTGTGCATATGCCAGTTCAAACCGGCTCAGGGGCTACCTGCCCCTGCTCTGGCACGAAACTGGACAAAGGGAAGTGGGTGTAGCCACCCACTCCCCTGACCCTCCCATAGGTGGGGTCATAGAGCTAGTCCCTCCCTTCTTTTTAGGATAAGAGGGGGAACCTGTGCATTGCAACCTAGATACCCCTGGACGACGCTCTAAAGAAGAATCCCGGACCTTCGACATTCCACTACCTCTGGAAGACTGAAGAATCTCCCTTGGAGTCAAGGAGTGACTCCCCTGCTTGGCAGGCACCAAAAACTACAACGACGGTTGCAAACCACGCCGCTCCCGCCGGAGCCCGAAGTCCCTGCAGCCCAGGAAGAGAATTTCCTGACTTCTCCAAGGCCATCGTGAGTCCCCAGCGAAGCTGAGGCAAGTGGACCCCACGAGCGACGAGGAACCACAGCCCCTGGGTACCATGCACTATTGTCAAGTGCAACCCCTTCACGATGTTCTATGAACTTGTGCTTTGGACCACGTGTGGTCCTAGCCTCTATCAGAGATCCCTCCCAAAACCAGAGGCCTACACTGTCCCGAGTGACCATGGGCCCCTGTTGAGCGAATCCTCCCGAGGCATCTTCGCGATCCCCTGCCAGCCAGCTTGTGGGTCCTCTGAAGACTTTCCTACAAATCCAAAGGGCTCCCCTGGATGCTCCAGGCCTGCCCTGACCTACCCTCGCGGGGTAAGTCCCCCAGACCTTGCTGGTCTGCACCATTGACTTTTTGTTCTCCACCACGAGACTTGCTGCTACCAAGGCTTGTTGGCTCCAATCGGGTTGCCGACACTGCAGTCAGCTGCAGACTTTGTGGGACACGCTGAATCCAGCTCCTGGCCATCCTCGACTCCTCCTGGACCTCGTGGTCGAAGAGTCAAGACACTGGTGAACGACCTGAATCCTGTCGACGACGGTGGGCATTCATCTTCCTTGCCCCGGGTCACTGCCAAGTGGCTTTGAACTCTGTCCCCTCTGCTTTCAGGTCTTCCTCCTTCCGAATCCAGGCTTGGATTCTACCGGACACTTCTTCTGTCGTCGCAAGCAGCAAGTCTTCACTGGCTCCCATTGAAAACGACGCCGCAACCCGACACCAAAGGACACCTATGCACCCGGCTCCCCTGGGTGAGGTAACTTCAGCACTACGGTGCTCCTGTGGGTGTTGGCCCTAGAACTACTTACCCTGTAAGTGACTTGCTTGTAGCTACTCTAGAAGTGCCCTAAAACTCCTATTTCCCCAGTGCGACTTTCGCACTGGCTCGTACAGGGCTCGCGTCTGTGTTAGACACACCGCGTCCATGTCCCTTGCAACTCTACCCGTAACCGCATCCTTCGCCTCGTACGAGGTCCGATCGGTGTGTTCGCCTCGAACACGCAAGGGACCTTTAACATTGAAAACTCAATCGCGTCCTTTCGCATAGACTCGTACAGGATTCGCACCGGTGTCTGAACACCGCGTCCGTCCCCTGTGGGTCTCCTACAACTACCTGGGGTGGTTCTTGGGGGTCCCTCGATTCTACATGCTCTAGGCCCAGGTCTAGTCCAGCTAGGGCTGTAATAATTGATTGTGCTAACTTATTTTTGATAACATTGATTTGTACATATGTTCCTGACTTCTAATCTCATAAAGAGATTAGTAGAGAGTTGTTTAGTAATAAATACATATATATTTGATATATATACCTGTGTGGTGTCTTTTCATTTGGTGATTCAAGAGATTGTGTGGTAAAACAAGCTGCTTTACATTCCTCCAAGACTTAGCCTGAAGGCTGCTCTCCACAGCTACCACTAGGATAGCTTTCTATAAAGGTTGTCTTAAACCTACCCAACATAAGAGTCGAATTGTTCTGGTGCAAGGTGTCCACTTTAACTAGTGAACAGCATATACCAGGCCAACTTCTCACATTGGTGGCAGCGTGTGGGATTCCAGCTTGCTATTGTTTTACCAGAAAACCACTATAGGTACTCAAGGTACATATAAAGTCAAACTTAGTATCAATAAGTTCTACTGAACTTAGAGCTGTGTGCCAAGGGATAGCACACCCTTTCTACAGCTCAAGCTAGTATCAGTAGGCCACAAACTAGTGTAGGTAGTACAACACTGCACAACACTAGAATGTCCTTAAGGGATGGACCCAGTGGATCCACTCAGCTTCAGTATAAGGACATGACTTTCTTTGACTTGAAAGCCATGTGTGCTGAAAGGCACGTGAAGATAGGACAGAGTCCCTCCACACTACACCTGATAGATCTGCTGACAGCAGATGATCTTAGATTAGCTCTAGGAGCTAATGGGTCTGAATCAGTGGGTGGGTCAATTACAGTATCTGGGTCAGATGATGAACATCAGGTTGACCAAGACTCTGTGGTTGAAGGGCCAGACCCAAAGGGGTCTGAAAAGGACAGAGGAATTCTCCCTAAGAGAACTGACACAGTGGAGGAGAGGCATAGGTCCCTTTCCAGGGAATCTGACCACTCCTATCACTCTGGCAGAGAATGTGTCCACCAGAGGAACTCCTACTTCCCAAGAAGAGAGACCTCCTCTGACAGACTGTACAAACTGCTGCAGTATGAGGAAGCAAGATTTGCCCTCAAAACCAAGCAGTTGGCATTAGATAAAGAAGCCTTTGAGCTCCAGAGAGCTTCTAGAAAAGAGGGGTTAGAACCCCCTGGTGGCAGCAACAGTGTCCCTAGAGGCAGAGAATATATTCCAGACCATAGGAACCTGAGCAAGGTTGTTCCTCCCTACCAGAGTGGGGATGATATCCATAAGTGGATAACTGCTATGGAAAGGGCCTGTAGAGTACAACAGGTCCCCCAAAAGCAGTGGGCAGCAATCTTGTGGCTCTCCTTTTCAGATAAAGGTAGAGACAAGCTCCTCACTGTTAGAGAAGAGGATGCTGATGACTATGAAGTCCTGAAGAGTGCACTGATAGATGGGTTTGGCTTAACCACTGAGCAGTACAGGTTGAAGTTCAGAGACACCCAGAAGGCACAGACTCAGGACTGGACTGACTTTGTAGATTGTGCAACCAAGGCTCTGGAGGGTTGGCTGGTTGGCAGTAGGGTTACTGATTTCAAGGGATTGTATAATCTAATGATGAGAGAACAGATCCTTAATAATTGCCAGAACCTGTTGTTGCATCAATACCTGGTGGACTCCGATCTGACCTCTCCCCAAGAATTGGGAAAGAAGGCAGACAAGTGGGTCAGAACCAGGGTGAGGCAGAAAACCCAGAACCAAGGGGGTGACACAAAGAAGCAGGATTCTAAGGGCTCTGAGAAAAGTGGGGATAAGTCAAAAGACCAGAACTCTTCACAAGGGCCCCAAAACTCTGCATCTGGTGGGGAGTCACAATCCAACAAGGGAAAAGGCCAAAAGAAGCCCTGGTGCAAATTCTGTAAACAGAAAGGGCACTGGACTTCTGATTGTAACAAGTCCAAAGACCAAACCACCACCACTCCTGCCCCTAAGGCAACTCTTCCCCCTAATCCAGCTACTGGTGGAGGTGGTACTCAGAAGAAGGGTGTAGTAGGGTTGACCCTGGGTTCTGAAGTGGACTCTGACCTAGTCAGGGTACCCACTCAGGCAATGCTGATTTGTGATGGAGACATTGACATGTCCTTCCTAGTGAGCCCCAGTAATCTGGGCAAATACAAACAGCAGCCTGTAATAAATAGCAAACAGGCTTTGGCATTTAGGGACACAGGTGCTAGTGTCACCATGGTGGCAGAGGATCTTGTGGACCCTGGACAGATCATCCTGGGCGAAATGTACCAGGTGACCAATGCAAGCAATGTCAGGACCAACCATAGTCTGGCAGTTGTGAATTTCTCCTGGGGAGGGGTAACTGGCCTCAAGAAGGTTGTAGTCAGTGCAGACCTCCCTGTAGAATGTCTATTGGGCAATGATCTAGAAACTTCAGCCTGGTCTGAAGTAGAGTTATGGACTCATGCTGAGATGTTGGGCATCCCTGCAGAGGTATTTGCTGTGACCAGGTCACAGGCCAAAATGCATGACACTGAACCAGCTCTGGATCCTGAAACTATGGGCCAGATGCTTCCCAAGAGGAGGAGCAGTAGGGTAAAGGCAGTGCCTTCCCCTCTGTCTCAGATCACAGATTCACCCCCAGAGGGGGTGAAGCAGATCCTGAAGAAGGAACTGCCCCAGAGGAACTTGAGCCTGATCAGGTTGAGTTCTTGGGGGCAGGGGCCCTTCTAGGGAAGATCTGAGTAAGGAGCAACAGTGCTGCCCCTCTCTTGAATCCCTCAGACAGCAGGCTGCTGCTGAGGCTGCTGGGAGTGCTAGTGGGTCCCATAAAGTTTATTGGGATGAGGGACTCCTATATTCTGAGGGTAGAGATCCAGCCCCTGGAGCCACCAGGAGGTTGGTAATACCTCAGAAGTTTAGGGGTTCCTCTTGACCCTAGCACATGATATCCCTTTGGCAGGTCACTTGGGCCAAAACAAGACCTGGGACAGGCTTGTTCCACATTTTCATTGGCCACATATGTCAGAAGACACAAAGGAGTTTTGTTGCTCCTGTGTCACCTGCCAAGCCAGTGGCAAGGCAGGTAGCACAACAAAGGCCCCCCTGATACCACTACCTGTGGTGGGGGTACCCTTTGAAAGGGTAGGGATTGACATTGTTGGTCCCCTTGACCCTCAAACTGCATCTGGGCACAGATTTATCCTGGTGGTAGTGGATCATGCCACCAGGTACCCAGAGGCAATTCCCCTGAGGACCACCACGGCCCCTGTGGTGGCAAGAGCCCTCATTGGAGTTTTCTCCAGAGTGGGTTTCCCAAAGGAGGTAATCTCTGACAGAGGTACCAACTTCATGTCAGGATATTTGAAAGCAATGTGGAAGGAGTGTGGTGTAACTTATAAGTTCACCACCCCCTATCACCCACAATGCAATGGGTTGGTTGAACGCTTCAACAAAACCCTGAAGGGAATGATTAAAGGACTCCCAGAGAAGCTTAGGCGGAAATGGGACCTTCTTCTTCCCTGCCTGTTGTTTGCATACAGAGAGGTTCCACAGAAGGGGGTTGGTTACAGCCCATTTGAGCTTCTGTTTGGGCATCCTGTAAGGGGTCCATTGTGTTTGGTAAAAGAGGGCTGGGAGTTACCTCTCAAACCCCCCAAACAGGATGTAATGGACTATGTACTTGGTCTCCGCTCCAGGATGGCTGAATACATGAAAAAGGCAACCAAAAACCTGGAGGTCAGCCAAGAATTACAAAAAGCTTGGCATGACCAAAAGGCTGTGCTGACTGTATACCAGCCAGGACAGAAAGTGTGGGTGTTGGAGCCTGTGGCCCCAGCAGCCCTCCAAGACAAATGGAGTGGCCCCCATACAATAGTTGAGCAAAAGGGAGAAGTCACCTATCTGGTGAATCTTGGAACTCTCAGGAGCCCCCTGAGGGTGCTCCATGTCAACAGATTGAAACCATATGTTGACAGGGCTGACATGGGCTTGCTCATGGCAACTGATGAGGAACAGGAGGAGGAGAGTGACCCTCTCCCTGACCTGCTCTCACAGAACCCTGATGATGGGTCAGTAGATGACGTTGCTTTGGCAAGCAGCCTCACTGACCATCAGCAAACTGAGTGTAGACAAGTTCTGCAGCAGTACAGACATATGTTTAGCCTGACCCCTAGTCAGACTTCCTGGTGCACCCATGAGGTGGACACTGGAGACAGTCTGCCTGTCAAGAGTAAAATCTACAGGCAACCTGACCATGTCAGGGACTGTATCAGGACTGAAGTCCAGAAGATGTTGGAGTTAGGTGTGATTGAGCCCTCAGATAGCCCATGGGCTAGCCCAGTAGTCCTAGTACCCAAGCCTCATACCCAGGGTGGTAAGAAAGAAATGAGGTTTTGTGTAGACTACAGAGGCCTCAATGCAGTCACCAGGACTGATGCCTATCCCATACACAGGGCAGATGAACTGATTGATACTTTGGCCTCAGCCAAATATCTGAGTACATTTGACCTAACAGCTGGCTACTGGCAGATCAGGTTAGCTGATGATGCAAAAGCCAAAACAGCATTTTCGACCCCTGGTGGGCACTACCACTTTGTGGTGATGCCCTTTGGATTGAAAAATGCACCTACCACTTTTCAGAGGTTGGTGAACAAAGTTCTGGCAGGGATGGAAACTTATTGCTCAGCTTATCTAGATGATATTGCTGTCTTTAGTTCCTCCTGGCAGGATCACCTGGTCCACCTCAGAAATGTTTTGGAGGCTCTGCAAAAGCAGGCCTCACTATCAAGGCCACTAAGTGCCAGATAGGGCAGAGTCAGGTTGTGTACCTGGGCCACCTTGTGGGTGGAGGCCAGGTTCAGCCTTTACAGAGTAAAATCCAAACCATAATGGAATGGGTTGCTCCAACCACCCAGACACAGGTGAGAGCCTTCTTAGGCCTGACTGGGTACTATAGGAGGTTTGTGAAGGGATATGGATCTATAGTGACCCCCTTGAATGATCTGACCTCAAAGAAAATGCCAAAAAGGTTCAGTGGACAGCTAGCTGTCAGAAGGCATTTGAAGACGTAAAGCAGGCCATGTGCACTGCCCCCATCTTACAGAGTCCAGACTACACCAAAATGTTCATTGTCCAAACAGATGCTTCTGAGCTGGGTGTGGGAGCTGTACTGTCTCAACTGAATGATGAAGGTCAAGATCAGCCAGTAGCTTTTATTAGCAGAAGGCTGACCCCTAGAGAGAAACGTTGGTCAGCTATAGAGAGGAGGCCTTTGCTGTGGTGTGGGCCCTGAAGAAGCTGAGGCCATACTTGTTTGGCACTCACTTCATAGTTCAGACTGACCACAAGCCCCTCCTATGGCTTAAACAGATGAAAGGTGAAAACCCAAAACTTTTGAGGTGGTCCATTTCCCTACAGGGGATGGACTATACAGTGGAACATAGACCTGGGACCCAACATGCCAATGCAGATGGACTCTCAAGGTATTTCCACTTAGAACACGAAGACTCAACTGGTCAAGGTTAGTTTAGTGTCCCTGCATTTGGGGGGTTGTGTAGGAGAGTAGGATCTGCCTCTTATGTTGCCCCCACTTTTTTCTGATGTTTACACTGGTTTCTGGCTATAGTCTGGCTGGGACCCTGCCAATCAGGGCCCCAGCCTCTCTGTTCTCTCTAAACTACTTGGAGTGCACTCTAGGTGCACTAGTGATTGGATACTGTGGTACCTTATGAGTCCCTAGTATATGGTACCTTAGGTACCAAGGGCATAGGTACTTCACAGGCCTACCAGGGGCTGAAGCATGTATTATGCCACCCCTGGGAAGCAGACTAAATCTGACACCACAGGCCTGCTACTGCAGCCTGGGTGAGGAGGTGCTAGCACCCCTCACTGAGATATAGGTCCCCTATATCTCTCCTGCACACACATTTAAACTTATCAGTCACCCCTAAGGCAGGCCCTATCAATTCTGAGGGCAGGGTGCTTAGTTCCTATGTGAGAGGGTGCCCCTGCCTGAGCAGGGCCCCTCTGCAGCTCTTAGAGTCTATTCTCTGGGGCTGTTTGTGAATGCAGCCAAACCATATACTCTTAAGTGCATTATATCCTCGCGGTAAATGCTAACTCTGGAATGGCTGCATCAAAACATGTCGTGTTTGGTGTTAAACACTTTGGAATCATACCCCCACACCAGTACCTGGTGTGGGAGTATGATCCCACCCTTCTAGAGGGATAGATATGTACCTACTGTGGAAACGTGGTAGAATCCTGAAGAGCCCTGGCATCACAAAATGGATGCCACCAGTCACAGACACTGGGCTGCCCTCCTGCTGATGACCAAAACTCGCAGTGGAGGAGGCCCAACAATAGATATCCTGTCCCAAGGGGGTGTGACCACCTCCCAGACAGGGTTTAGTGTATTGGGGCTGGGTGGGTGCACTCCTAGAGTGCTTTGAAGTCCTGCACTGGGGGAGCAAGAGGCTCCTCTGTGCATATGCCAGTTCAAACCGGCTCAGGGGCTACCTGCCCCTGCTCTGGCGTGAAACTGGACAAAGGGAAGTGGGTGTAGCCACCCACTCCCCTGACCCTCCCATAGGTGGGGTCATAGAGCTAGTCCCTCCCTTCTTTTTAGGATAAGAGGGGGAACCTGTGCATTGCAACCTAGATACCCCTGGACGACGCTCTAAAGAAGAATCCCGGACCTTCGATGTTCCACTACCTCTGGAAGACTGAAGAATCTCCCTTGGAGTCAAGGAGTGACTCCCCTGCTTGGCAGGCACCAAAAACTACAACGACGGTCGCAAACCATGCCTCTCCCGCCGGAGCCCGAAGTCCCTGCAGCCCAGGAAGAGGATTTCCTGACTTCTCCAAGGCCATCGTGAGTCCCCAGCAAAGCTGAGGCAAGTGGACCCCACGAGCGATGAGGAACCGCAGCCCCTGGGTACCATGCACTATTGTCGCGTGCAACCCCTTCACGACGTTCTACGAACTTGTGCTTTAGACCACGTGTGGTCCCAGCCTCTAGCAGAGATCCCTCCTAAAATCAGAGGCCTACACTGTCCCGAGTGACCGTGGGCCCCTGTTGAGCAAATCCTCCCGAGGCGTCTTCGCGATCCCCTGCCAGCCGGCTTGTGGGTCCTCTGAAGACTATACTACAAATCCAAAGGGCTCCCCTGGTTGCTCCAGGCCTGCCCTGAGCTAACCTCATGGGGTAAGTCCTCCAGACCTTGCTGGTCTGCACCATTGACTTTTTGTTCTCCACCACGAGACTTGCTGCTACCAAGGCTTGTTGGCTCCAATCGGGTCGCCGACACTGCAGTCAGCTACAGACTTCGTGGGACACGCTGAATCCAGCTCCTGGCCATCCTCGATGCCTCCTGGACCTCGTGGTCGAAGAGTCAAGACACCCATGAACGACTTGAATCCTGTCGACGATGGTGGGCATTCATCTTCCTTGCCCCGGGTCACTGCCAAGTGGCTTTGAACACTGTCCCCTCTGCTTTCAGGTCTTCCTCCTTCCGAATCCAGGCTTGGATTCCACCGGACACTTCTTCTGTCGTCGCAAGCAACAAGTCTTCACTGGCTCCCATTGAAAACGACGCCGCGACCCGACACCAAAGGACACCTATGCACCCGGCTCCCCTGGGTGAGGTAACTTCAGCACTACGGTGCTCCTGTGGGTGGTGGCCCTAGAACTACTTACCCTGTAAGTGACTTGCTTGTAGCTACTCTAGAAGTGCCCTAAAACTCCTATTTCCCCAGTGCGACTTTCGCACTGGCTCGTACAGGGCTCGCGTCTGTGTTAGACACACCGCGTCCATCTCCCTTGCAACTCTACCCATAACCGCGTCCTTCGCCTCGTACAAGGACCGATCGGTGTGTTCGCCTCGAACACGCAAGGGACCTTTAACATTGAAAACTCAATCGCGTCCTTTCGCATAGACTCGTACAGGATTCGCACCGGTGTCTGAACACCGCGTCCGTCCCCTGTGGGTCTCCTACAACTACCTGGGGTGGTTCTTGGGGGTCCCTCGATTCTACATGCTCTAGGCCCAGGTCTAGTCCAGCTAGGGCTGTGATAATTGATTGTGCTAACTTATTTTTGATAACATTGATTTGTACATATGTTCCTGACTTCTAATCTCATAAAGAGATTAGTAGAGAGTTGTTTAGTAATAAATACATATATATTTGATATATATACCTGTGTGGTGTCTTTTCATTTGGTGACTCAAGAGATTGTGTGGTAAAACAAGTTGCTTTACATTCCTCCAAGACTTAGCCTGAAGGCTGCTCTCCACAGCTACCACTAGGATAGCTTTCTATAAAGGTTGTCTTAAACCTACCTACCATAAGAGTCGAATTGTTCTGGTGCAAGGTGGCCACTTTAACTAGTGGACTGCATATACCAGGCCAACTTCTCACAAGTGGTTTTGAGAATATTGGTGATAAAGATATGGGACATTTTGTGTATCGGTTTGTATATGGTTTAAAACCGGAAATCAGTCAGACGATACAGCAGCACATGTTGTGTTGGCAAAGTAAGACAGTGGATGTGATTCTAAAGTATGCGAAGTATTGCGAAGATGACATTGAGGCCAGGCGTAGGAAACTAAAAGAGAAAATGATGTGGGCTCAAGTTAAATTGGCAGAGCAGCAAGAAGAGAAAGCAAATGACCAAAATAATAATCAAGTGAAAGAACAGAGTCAGAATAATCAAGGAACGAATGGCAATAAATTTAAGGGGCGAATGGACAGAGAAGAAACGAAAAAGAAGTTTCCTTGTCATGCGTGCGGAAAGCTTGGACATTGGAAGAACGAGTGTAAGAGTACTCAGAATAATAATAATAATAATGGGCCAAATCAAAATTTAATCCCACAGATGCAGAATGAAGTACATATGAATCAGCAGCAACAGGTAGTCACTCCACAATATCAGGTGCCACCAGCTCCTATGCCAAATTTTGTGAACCATCAAAGTTTCAGTGCGAACACCGGATTTCAAGGAGAAAGTGGTAAGAATAATAGAACAATTGCACAATATTTTTTGCAGAATGATGAAGAACGTTCAGATACTGCACAATGACGGTGCCTGAGGGGGGAGGAAGAGGAGTGCGTGTTTGGCGCATCCTTACCGGTATATCAATCAGGTCCATTTGTTGATGGGAGAGTAGAAGGTAAAGACATTACTTTCCTATTGGATACTGGTGCTACCAGGTCTACTATTAGAACAGTAGACATCCCAAACCTACCCCTCTCGGGAGAGACAATCCAAGTTGTAGGAGTATCAAACCAACAGATTAAAACCCCTATCACAAAGCCAATGGAGGTGCACATTGGAAATTTCAAAGAAATGCATCGATTTGTAGTATGCGATTGCAGTCCTGTAAATCTGTTGGGAAGAGATCTTTTGTGCAAGATGAATTGCACGATCTATTGTACACCGGATGGTGTTGCTTTCCAAACCCCCGATGAGGACGTTGTCTATAAAATGATGCTGGCCAAACAGGGAACAGAAGTAGATGAAATGTTTTCATTAATAACCGAAAATGAATTGCCAGAAGAATTAAGAACGTCAGTCAATCCAGAAGTGTGGGATTTTACAGGACAAGACATTGGGCTGATGACAAATATAGACCCAGTTAAAGTGACAGTGAAAGAAGGTGCAGTGTATCCAAATACCCGACAGTACAAAATGAGTCCAGAAGTAAAAGCAGGAATTATTCCAGAGATTGAACGAATGGTTAAACAAGGTATTTTAAAAGAGGTGATGGGTAGTCCATGTAATTCGCCAATAATGGGACTGAAAAAGCCTAGCGGAAAGTACAGAATAGCGCAAGACCTACGAAAAATAAATAAAATTGTAATTCCCTGTTGTCCAATTGTGCCAAATCCAGCAGTGATCCTTTATCAGATACCGTGGAATGCAGGATGGTTTACAGTAATTGATTTGTGCCAAGCGTTCTTTTCTATTCCTTTGCACCCAAACAGCCAGTATCTTTTTACGTTTAAGTTTGAGGATCGTATTTAC
Source organism: Calotriton arnoldi (assembly GCA_963921515.1). Taxonomy (NCBI): domain Eukaryota; kingdom Metazoa; phylum Chordata; class Amphibia; order Caudata; family Salamandridae; genus Calotriton; species Calotriton arnoldi. The sequence goes on from CAWUFW010008343.1 coordinate 770,973, forward strand.
GCATGGTGTCGTGTTCCTCAAGGGTACACAGAAAGTCCTTAAATTTTCAATCAGATTTTGAAAAAGTGGCTTGAATCATTGATTATGCCTGGAAATTCTGTTCTGGTTCAGTACATTGATGACCTATTGGTGGCATCAAAAATGCGAGAAGATTGTGTCACAGATACAATTGCGTTACTGAACCATTTGGCTGAAGGAGGACACAAGGTGTCTGCAGAAAAATTACAGTTCTGTCGACAAGAAGTAAGATATTTAGGGCATAAAATAGAAAGAGGAGTTAGAAAAGTAACACCAGAAAGAATAAAAATAATCAAAGAAATGCAATTGCCACAGACTCAGAGAGAAATGAGAATGTTTCTGGGAATGGTTGGATATTGTAGACAATGGATTAATGGTTTTTATATGCTAGCAAAGCCATTAATACAGATGATCCGGAAACGAGCAAAAGATCCAATTGATTGGAATGATGATTGCCTAGAAGCATTTGTGAAACTGAGAAATTGCTTGTGTGAAGCTCCTGCTTTGGGCATGCCTGATTACTCAAAAGACTTTGCTTTGTTCTATTGTGAAAGAGAAAATTGTGCACTTTCAGTCTTAACACAGAGACATGGACTGAGCCGACGCCCGGTGGCATATTTTTCAGCCACATAAGACCCAGTAGCTTCAGCATTGCCTGGCTGCTTAAAAGCAGTAGCTGCTACTTGTATGAGTCTGGAGCAGAGTGAGTCAATAGTGATGGGACATCCAGTAAAAGTCTTTGTTCCACACTTGGTTGAGATCCTTTTGACAAGAACAAGAACACAGCACCTCACCCCTAGTCGTTTGACAAAGTATGAAAGAGTGATTTTGGGAGCCGAGAACGTGACTGTGATAAGGTGTACGATCCTGAACCCAGCCACTCTATTACCAGACCCCTGCAATGAGGAAGTAAAAGATTAAAGTGATCATGATTGCTTGGACGTGACTGAGTTATGCACGAAGCCCCGCCCAGACATAAGAGAGACACCTTTGAAAGAAGCAGATCATGAGTTATTTGTAGACAGCTCCTGCCTTAGGACACAAGAAGGAGGTTTAAGTGCTGCATATGCTGTTTGCAAAATTTCTGGGGTAATTGAAGCATCCTGTTTACCTGGGGTCAAGTCTGCACAAGTAGCTGAATTGGTTGCCTTGACAATGGCATGCAAAAAGGGGAATAATTGGAGAGTAACCATATTTACAGATAGTCAATATGGTTTCGGGATTGTGCATGACTTTGGCCAGCTTTGGGTGCAAAGGGGATTTCTGACTTCCTCAGGGTCTCCTATCAGAAACAGCAAAAATGTAAAAGATTTGTTGGAAGCATTGCAATTGCCAAAAGAAATAGCAGTTGTAAAATGTGCTGCACATCAGTCAGGAAATGACTATGTGACTGCTGGCAATAATTATGCTGACCAAGTGGCGAAATACTGCGCTAAAAATGCAGTAGCCATAAACAGAAAAATTGAAACGGGTGAAACCAGATGCCAACTTATGTACTTCTCAGTACCAGAAACATGGGATGAGATTAGACAATTGCAGGAAGAAGTTGAGGAAAAGGAAAAAGAAATCTGGATAAAGGCAGCCTGTACAAAGAGACCACATGATGAGGTATGGGTGTATCTAGATGGAAGACCAGTCATGCCAGATTGTTTGCTTTAAAAAATGGCGAGAGTATACCATGGAGCAACACACATAGGGAGAGACTCAATGATCAGGCTATTCAGACAGAGTTGGTACAATCCGAAGTTCAGGGTAGTCGCAGAGAGCCTTTGCCAAAGATGCTTAACCTGTCAACAGCAGAACCCAGGTAGAAAGACAGTGGTAAGCTGGGGAAAAATTGGAAAGGCAGAAGGACCCTTCACCAGATTGCAGTTAGATTTCATTGAATTACCCCCATGCAACGGATTGAAATACGTACTTGTCATAGTATGCCTTTTCTCAAGATGGGTGGAAGCCTACCCTACTAGAAGAAATGACAGTCTTACAGTTGCAAAATTGTTGTTGAGGGAGTTGGTGCCACGGTTTGGTTTTCCGGTCACTTTGGAATCAGATAGAGCCCTCATTTTAATAATGAAATAATTCGATTAATCTGTGCTGCGTTTAACATTGAACAAAAACTACACTGTGCTTATCGTCCAGAGGCTTCTGGAGTTGTTGAGCAAATGAATGGCACAATCAAGTCAAGATTGGGAAAGGTGTGTACGTCCACAAAGCTGAAATGGCCAGATGCATTACCTCTTGTATTGATGGGTCTCAGAAGCATTCCAGACAGAAAAACAGGAATGAGTCCACATGAGGTTCTCATGGGAAGAGCCATGAGACAGGCAATTATTCCTGGAACTAAGCTAATGAGTATAACTGATGATCTGGTATTGGACTATTGCAAAGGATTGGCTGAAATGATGCGTTCTATCTCTCACCAGGTTGGGGAAGACGCAGTCGAAAGACAGCCAGATCAAGCGCATGATTTGAATCCTGGAGATTGGGTGCTAGTGAAGAAACACGCAAGGAAATCGTGTCTAGCACCAAGGTGGGACAAACCAAGGCAAGTCATACTAGTCACTACCACAGCAGTGAAGTGTGCAGGCTTGCCCAATTGGATTCACGCTAGCCATACCAGGAGATTTCTGAGCCCATCAGAGCAACAAGAGCCTACCACTGACTGAGCAGGCTGAAGAGTCAGGAGTTGTAAACTGTGAAGTTGAAGAATCTAGAGTGATAGATTCTGAAAGACAACCATATGATGAACAGCCCGAGATAAGTCAGGAAGAATGGATCCCAGTGATTGAAATAATTGATGATGCTATTGAAACCCGAAGAAGAACAGAACTGAAAAGACAAGAAAGTAGTCAGGAAGAGACAGGGGAAGAAGAACACACTCAGGTGAAAACAGAAAGAGACACAAACAAACCTGAGGAGGGAAAAATAGAAGAACACGTTCAGGCAGAAGAAAAGTTTGAATTTAGACCTGAACAGGACCAGATAGAGTTAGAAGAACAAACTCAGGCAGAAGAAGAAAGATTTGAAGTAAGACCTGAGAAGGATCAGACAGAATTAGAAGAACAAGCTCAGGAAGAAGTAGAACAAAATACGGTAGAACTTGAGCAGGAAGAAGCAAAAGAAGGTACAAGCACAGAAAACAGAGAAATAGAACAGATTGTGTCCAGAATAAATGAAATAAAAAGAACCTTACAAGGAGATAAGGAAGGTGAAAACGCAGTACAAATCAAAAGAGTCAGAAAGGGAGACATTTGGCCAACTGGAGTAAAGAAACTAAAATATCACCTGAGAAAATCTGAAAAGAAACCAGAGCAAGTGAACGAAATCACAAGTCAAACAAGACCTAAGCAAACTTTAGCAAAAATAACTCGAAGAAGTCCAAGATTGAGAAATTTAAACAGAAAATACAAGGCTCCAGAGTGGACATACGTCATTCTTGAAGAATTTGAGTCTCTGGATCTGTCTGATGAGACAGAAGAAGTCCATATTGCACAAATTAACGAAAGCCAATTGAAACCTCCTTAAGAGCGAAAAGAAAGGCAAAAACTGAAAAAGATAAGAGAAAATAAATTTTCTCAGGAATAAAACGGCCGAAAATGAAGTTAGCGGAAAACCAAAATGTGGAGTAAAAAGAAAGTGTCTTAGATTTTGTTTTTGTAGTATTTTATTGGCAGCATTAGGATGGCTATTCCTAACAGTAGGGGTACCTTTGATAATGAAAACAAGTAACGAGAATATTACAGATACTAATGTTAAGGTAGATAGATTAAGAGAAACTAAATTAGAAATAGGAGTAGAAGATGAAGCAAACTATCACAATGAATCGTCCTCAAATGTGTTTATTAAACTGTTATTTCAGTATGTTAGCACTATGGAAATTAACAATTGTTACGTATGTATGAAGTTGCCCTCATCAGTATCAGAAGGGATTACATATCACCATATATCTTTAACTTATGGTGTGTCATGTAGTATTTTATCAAGTTTATTTTACACTACAGGGAGATTGCAGTATTTTTATTCTAATTTAGATGTAGTATTTTCTGAACTACCCATTAGAAAGAATATGAATCCAGTAGCTAGTAGCAAAAACGCACAGTTTATGGGCGAATTGTTCATAACAATGAGTTCAATAGATTTAGTTCAGGCACATGAAGATAATCTAACATGTACATTAAGAAAAGAAGAAAAAGATTTTTTGAATTTAGTAGAAGAAAGGAGACAGGATTTAATGAGGAAGGCAACTACACAGAAAACCCATATACCCCCATGGGTTGGGAAGGAGGGAATCTATGCAAGTGGCAAGGCTCATGCTGCGATGTCCCTGGACTTTGTGAAAAAGGGAAAATTCTGCCTCCATAGGTTAAGGACAGATTATAACAATAATTACATTGGTTCCAGTGAATGTGAACATAACTTCCTAATATTAGGAGGATGGGGACTAAAAGGGGGAACTGATCCTGTGTTTCCAGGAGTGTATTATGTTTGTGGGAACAATGCCTATTACAGGTTTCCTGCAAGATGGTACGGAAGCTGTTATTTTGGAATAGTTTTTCCAAACATTTATCATGTAGATAAAATCAGTGGAACCAATGGGAATTCTAATGGACTAACACGTAAAAGAAGGGCTAGTTTTTCTGAAATTGTAGGAGATATTTTTAGTGCACTGATACCCTCAGTTGGAGTCATCCTAAATTCACAGAAAATTTGTAAGTTATCAACCATGGTTGATCGTCTTTCTACAGATACTGCAGGAGGATTTTTAATGATTAACACAGAAATGGTTGCAATTAGATCAATGGTTTTACAGAACCGTCTTGCTCTTGATATATTGTTAGCAAAAGAAGGTGGAGTCTGTGGCATGTTGAAAGTTCAACATTGCTGCACTTATATTCCGGACAAGGGCAGAGAAATTAAAGGATATATTGAAAATATTACGGGAATGCATAAAGAATTGACCCAACTGGAGGGTGACAGTGTGTGGGGAAGACTAACAAAAAGTATAACATCAATAGGGAAATGGTTTGTTGATTTTGGGAAAAGTTTTCTAGGTCAGATAATAATACCATTAGTTATGATAATAACAATAGTGATGTTAATAATGATTACATATAGATGTTGTAGAAAAGGTACGAAAGGAAAGGTACACTTGAACAGAAAAGGAAAGGGACAGACACGAAAGAGAAAGTACGAGGAAATACGCTTGGAAGAAATGAAAGGCAGGTTATATAAGAAGATGCGAGATTTAGAAGGAAACAAAATCATTGATGAAAGTTTGAGAGGACAAATAGAGAAAACTGAGAAGTGTTAAAGTTGGTATCTGGGATGGATGGGAAATTTTGTGATGGCTTAAAATGCCATCAGAGAGGGGATTGATGGAGCAAGGACTCGAACACGAGACTTGCTCAGAAGCAATCCTCTCGTTTAAACTCATTAAAGAATTACTAACAACGTGTTTTGTGATTAATAATACGCATTTCCATCATACCCGGGAAAAGAATGAAGCTTGCCTATGTGTTTACTAGCTACAATAACATGGACGTAGGACTAGAATGCATTTTAACACGGGATCTTTACTGCGCATGCGTCTACTGCATCTACGTAGTATGACGAACTAAAGCTTGGAGGGAAATTCTGGCGCTTGCGCAAACAGCTATAAAATGGCCGCTTGAAAGCTCACATGCATGGCTCCTGCTTTGCTGAAATTAGAAAATGAGTTTACACTAACGCAAATGCAGAAAGAGAAATAATAAATGGTATGGGTTAGAGTAGAGGTTGGTGGTATACAGTGAAATCATTTATTTTTGAGAATAACATTTCTCCTTTTGACTTTATTATTAGTGCGTATTTGGGCCCTCCAAACTTGTCTGAGTCGAGCAGACTGACGTGGTGCAACGCATGCGCCCTGGTGTGGAAGCTTGAAAAGATGACTAAGGACTTGTCACGCGTCCAAGGTCGGCGGAGGTGTGCCGTGGGAACATGAGGGTGAAGAGTTCATATGAAGGAACTTATTCGAGAAAACTGTTACATTTGTATTAATAAAGTTTATAGATGTATGAGAAAGGAAGGGCGGAATAAAAGTTTGAGGGGAGGAGTTTGGAAACAATGGTTTAAAGAAATAAATGAAGTATAAGCATGGTGTGATGATCATCCCCCCCTCGCCTGTCCAATCAGAAGTTAGTATCCTGTAAAAATGAAACATTAATGGGTGGTACATGCCTATGGAATTGAGGTAGTTCTAGTTAGTGAAGGGGAAGGGTTTGTCGTCGTCGTCGTTTGGAGAAAGAGGCGATACAGAGCTCGGGATGCTGTTAGTGCTGGGGTGGTGCTGATGCTCTGAAATGCTGATGAAGAAATCGAATGCAGAATCATCTACTTAATTTGGGTGGGTTAGAAAGAAGATCGCGGAAGAACCACGAGGAGGAAGAGAGTGTCAGAGAGGGGTGCGACGTAGCAGTCGTTATCTAGAGAGGTGAAGTATCCTGTCCTGATTCCTGTCCTGAAGTCTTTGTCTCCTGATCTGTCCAGGGGGTTGGTCTTCACACCATACTTTGGTAACTATGAAATTCATCGTTTGATAAATGATCTTTTCTCTCTATCCTCTTCTCTCTGAGTATAGTTGTTGTGTGGATCTGAAATATTTTAACTATTGAGGTTTTATTGGTTTGGCACTCTCGTGAATGAGGGTGTTTGTACTGAAACGCTTTGAGATGGTTCACAACCCATTAATTTAGATAAAGATTTTAAAACTCACCGAGTCTGTCATTATTTTATTTTTTATGAAGAAATGTATAATAAGTTATGTTAATTATCACCATCAACTAGTTCCACCTAACTGGTCCATTGACCAGAGAAAAGAACTGTTTGATCAAAGAAAGGTTTAGTTAAAGAAGCAATAACTAGATCTTGAGGTATGAGAATCATTATAAACTAAAAGTTCCAGCGGTCTACTTAGTGTTAGCGGAAGCGAGTTGCATGGGCCTAGGTGAGTATATGGTAGTGGAGTATCTGTTGCTAGTAAGGCGCTGGATCACTACCAATACCACCACCACTAATACTACCACCACCAATACCATCTCCACCATCACCAATACCACCACCACCACCATCAATACCAATACCACCACCACCAATACCACCAATACCACCACCAATACTGCCACCACCACCAATACCACCATCACCACCAATACCACCACCAATACCACCAACAACACCACCAATATCACCACCACCAATACCACCACCATCAATACCACCACCATCAATACCACCACAGCAACCACCACTACTACCACCAATACCACCACCACCAATACCACCACCAACACCAATACCACCACCACCAATACCACCACCACCAATACCAATACCACCACCAATAGCAATACCACTGCCACCACTAATACCACTAATACCACCACCACTAATACCACCACCACCAATACCAATGCAACCACCAATACCAATACCACTGCCACCACTAATACCACTAATACCACCACCACCAATACCACCACCACCAATACCCCACCACCACCACCAATACCACCTCCACCACCAGTACCACCAATACCACCACCACCACCACCACTACCACCAATACCAATACCACCACCAATACCAATACCACCACCAATACCACCACCACTAGTACCAATACCACCTCCACCAATGCCATCACCACCAATACCAGTACTGCCACCAATTCCAGTACCACCACCACCAATACCACCACCATCAATACCAATACCACCACCAACACCAATACCACCTCCACCAATACCACCGCCACCAATAACACCAATGACACCACCACCAATACCACCACCACCACCAATACCAATACCACCACCACCAATACCACCACCACCAATACCAATCCCACCACCTCAGTGCCTCTCGCTCACTAGTAATAGCAGGGGCACTGTACAAGGGCAGAGCTGCAGCCGAGACCATCCCTCCCTCCCTCCATGCCTGACATAAAGCACAGCCCGCCTTGCACCAGGAGGTGAAACCAAGGCCCTATTACAGCTGGAGTGTTTTTATTAGGCCAAAGATAGCAATGTCATTACGCAATGCCACACTGCACACTCACATCATGGAGAGGGCAGAAAATAGCCCCTCCCGCTCTTCCTCCTGAGCCGCGACAGTGTCATCACAGAGCAAAAGGTGTTGGAGCGTTTTGCGTTTTTTAGTGTTTATAGCTCCGATCATATGTAACTCTCACTTCACACTTTGTGTCTGTGTAATTTACAACACTTACACATCTTCTTCACTGCACTATTTATCACTACTTTGAAGATGTCGCAGGCCGGTCTCTTCCTCTGATATTTACAATCCTAACAAGCGGTCGAGAAGGCCCTTTATTGCAATGCAATAGGTCTCGCATTTGCGAGAGTTTTAGCTATTAGTATTGTAAATGACAATGCCTTTTATTTATGTTTTAAAATCCAAAACATAAATAAAAGGCATTGTCATTTACAATGCCAATAGCTCAAACTCGCGTGAATGTGAGACCTATTGCTTTGCAAATGCTTGTTGGCACTGTCGCGGTCCGGCAAGTCTCCTCACAGCATGTACCTAAGTGAAGTGGGCAGATGGCAGTCCGTTACTCATGTAGTGGGCAGATATAGGTCTCGAACCGGCAGAGCTGCACTAATGTGCGGCCATCTTGCCGTGGGCTCTCTAGCGCCCCCAACAGTTGCAAATCATTAATAGGAACATGCATCACATGCAGCAGAGCATTACTGTGGGCCTTGATAGTATTGGGACACATTTGGCCACAATAAGTAACAAAGTAGTGAGTCTCACCACTGCCATACAGGACTTATGCCAAGAAATTGCGGCAGATTGTGTCCATCAGAGGCGTCGCGATCACAGTGCTGCTGCAAGAATGGACCAGCTAAGTCGATCCATAGGTCATTTGGCCACTTCCACTACATGCTTGTCCAGATGAGCTGCCACACTTCATGTGGAGTTGGGACATTTCAGTGGTGATATGGCCAGGGGCCAAGGGTGGTAACCTCAGTGGTTGAGCTGCTACAGACCACTCAGGTAGCAAGAGGCAGTGGACATTCCCCTCAGGACAGTGAGGAGATATTGAGTGTGAGCAGCATATTGGTCACTGATGCCCATGCCCTGCACCATTTTATATCAAAAATAATATCTGGCCGTTTACTTAATACGGCTGTTTAATAATTAAACAGACTTAGACCATTTGTACATTCAATTGGCCTGAAGTATTTTATTTACTTCTATTTAGTCTTTTTTTCGTAATTAAACATTGTTAAAGCATGTTCTCAAAAAGACATACTACCTACCACATTTGATTTATAGCCATAGTGCTCAACAAAGAGTTAAACAAACATTATGAGCAGAAAATGAACAGAAAATGAAACAGACAAGTTACATTAAATTAAACAAACATTCTGTGCAAAAAATGAGGCAGACAAATTAACATTTGAATAACAACCAGCCAATTTTAAACATGACAGCCTTCTTAACAAGTTGTTTCTGCTTCTTTGGAAATGGCATTGTGAAGGCTGTAGCCTACTGGGTACTAATTTTTAGAACTATGGGGGCAAGCAAACTTTTGACAAATTGCTCCTCATAGAAAAGTATTATTCAATTCCTATCCCAGGAGGAAAAAATGCCGACGCGTTTCGGACCCCTTTATTAGTTTTCAGGGTTCTCTTCAGGGCGTGAGACTGGATGACAGCTGGAAAAGAAGATTCCAGAAACATTAAATTAAAAGGCTCTCCCTTGAATTATAAAATTCTTACTACAGGTAACCGGGATATAAGTGAAGTACCTGTGATTTCTACTTTGAAACCAAGTTTCATTGATGGGTCTTGAATTCGAAAGTATGTGGCAGGATGGCAGAACTAACTCGATTATTCTGCAATATGAAGGTGGAAAGAGGCGATTGTAAAATTCTGAAATGTCTCTTTTTAAGTTGTGGAAAAGTTGCGGCGAACAGTTATTGCTCCACTTACTTGAATTGCTTTTTGGGTTGTAATGATTTATGAAGCGCAGAGATCTGCTTACTGATATTCTGGTGTTACCATATCGTCGTGCCGCTGTGCTGTTTAAATGTCGCTACACATTCCTAGAACAATAAGCGGTTTCCCTGTTTTAAGGTCGTAAAACGTTCTGAGATATAAATGTTTAAGGACAGCTGAACTTAACATTGGAGGCTTTGATTGTAGCTCCACTTACTTCAAGAGTTTTGGAGGGAATGCGGGGCCCGCTGCTCTTTATTTACTTTCACTCGCTTTGCATCGTCAGACTGTGCTCGATCGATACAGTATTACGTTTGACTGCAATTTAAGGCAAAACACACTGTTAGTGATACAGTGTTTTCAAATCTCTTGGTCAAATTCCGTAGTGATTTACGGCATCGTTCGACTTACTTGCTTACTGGACTTCATCAGACGCGGTATGTTTGATTCTCCTGCAGTCGCGTTAACCTGGGTTTCTGGTGACTACGCCTATCTACTTTTTTAATCAGGCTTTGAATTCTGGGAATCGTAGTTTTGGTTCTTTGGTGATTCAGTATATAGTAAGGTCTATCTTACATATACGTGGCCGTTTACTGATGAGGTATGTTACCTTGTGGAATAGTTCTGTTTTTACTGTGCCATGGACCGAGTTGTCGTGCCCTGCACCATAGCAGTAGCCGCAACCCTGTTGGAGGCCAAGCGAGGACAGGGCATGGTGGACGTAGCTGTAAGAGAGTCTGATGGACACATGTAGGGAGGTTGGCATGTACACATGACTATAATGTGTCTGGTGGTGTAATTAACATTCTGTTGTACATTCCTTGCAACTTGGTACTCATGTACCATTTTATTTGAATGACAGAAAAGTAGCCTGAAATTAAAGGTTGCTTAAGTTTGCAATTATGGCTATGCGTACATCATTTAAGTGAGCGCAGTGTTACTCATGACTTACCTTGCAAACTAATGTGTTGCTATGTGATCCCGTCGGCGTCTTCCTTCCACTGCTATGCTACTGCCTCCAGGCTGTCATAGAGGAGCCTCTGGTTCTTCATCCTCTGATTCCGTGTCATCCACATTGAGGCAGTCCTAGTATATGGTGCACACTTATTTAAGTGAAGCAACCTGCAATAATACAGAGAACCCTTATGGTGATTTTAGTGGTCTTAGACAACCATAGAAAGCTCTCTAAGTGGTAGCTGTTGACAGAGCAGCCTTCAAGCTTAGTCCAGAAGGAATGTAAAGCAGCTTGTTTTACCAGTACTAACCATATAGTGTAGGTCAAGTGAAAAAGAACCACACGGTGTAGTTATGAAAATATGTATTTATTATAAACACTCACTAACACATATATCTCCTACCCGGAGGTATAATCGCAATATACACAATACTTCAATAATAGAACAGGTAAGTAGGACAAATACACAGTGGTCTCAAGGGGGAGACCAAACCATATACTAAGAAAGTAGAATGCGAACCACGACCGAAGTTGAGACTGGACCCAGAAGACGTAGATGAGTCAGGGACCCAAGGAACCACCTAAGGTGAGTATCTAGGAATCCACGGAGGCCGTGTGCAGAGTGGGAATACGGCCACGTGCTCAGTACAAGTCAATGGGGAAGTCACAGTTGCAGTTTTCAAGAAGAAGGACCCTTCCCTGAGCACCCTGAAGAAACCCCATGGAAGATGGAAGGTTGGAGAGTCACCCAACCCGTGGATGCCCCAGGAACTAGGATACCTACAACAGGGAAGCCGGGTGCATAGGTGTCAAGTGACGTCGTAAACTGCCGTAGACTACAATGGAGGACTTCAGTAAAGATGCCGCTGGCGAAGAAGGTGTAAGTGTCCGGTGGAATCCAATGGTGGATTCTTGAAGAAGAGTTCCTGCAAGCAGAGGGGACAGAGTCTATGCCACTCGTGAGTGACCAGGAGGCACGGAAGACTAATGACCACCGGTGAACGAATATGCAGAAGAGTTGATGGTGACCTTGTCGCTGCAGCTGTGGGGACCAGGGGACGCTGTGGAAGACCAGGAGCAATTCACGAGCTGTGCCATGTCGGAAGTCAAGAGTCAGGGGGTCAGTTTCTTGAGGGGGGAGCACCAACAAGCCTTGGCAGAAGCAACAGATGAAGAAAGCAAAGAAGGGGCAGTGTCAGGACCAGCAAGGTCCAAGAGGCTTAACAAGTGCAGGAGAGTCAGAGCAGGCCCTGAGAAAGTAGGGGAGCCCACTGGAGCCAAAGAAGACCCTCAAGAGGACCCACAGGCCGAAGGCACAGGAGTCACAAGAGGACCTCGAGCAGCTCAACAAGAGTGCAGGCCCACGGTGCAGATGTGGTGAGGATGAAGTTCTTGGTAGCAGTAGATGCTGGAGGCTGGAGCTTCTTGGAGCCCAAAGATCTCTGGAGAAGAGAGTCAAAAAGCCTTGGCAATGGCAAGTCAACACGGTTGTACTCCTCTTATTGTTTGTTTAAGTCAACACAGTTCACAGGGGTACTGCTCCAGCGCTTCCGACGAGGGATACTGACTTTAAACTTGCTGTGAAGACAGGGCAGGCCTCGAGGGAGCTGTAGAACCACCACCTATGTTGCTGAACCTCCCAGAGTCTGTAGGAGCTCACGAGCAGCAGACCGATTAGCTTTGTTGTGGTGCCAGCTGATGCAGGGGAGTAACTCCTTCACTCTAAAGGAGATTCCTTTGGGTGTCTTGGATGCCCACAGGCCTGGAGAAGAATCTGTATGGAGCACAGGCACAGACAACACAGAACACTGGCAGGACGACGAGACCAGGAGCAGCAGGAGTCTTCCAGATGCAGTGTCGGTGTCCAAAGCGAAGTCCAACGAAGTCCACAGTGCCCAGACGGTTGAAGTTGAAGTGGTTTTGAATCTGAATCTTGTCCCACAACGAATCTGAAGACCTACCCACAGGTAAGCCCTTAAGAACCCTAGGGAAAGGGTTGGGACGATTCAGGGAGCCCTCCCAGGGGAGGGGTTGGACAGAGGGGAGGATACTCCCATGTCCTTTGTCCAGTTTCACACCAGAGCGGGAGGGGAAACAGCATTTACAACGCTGCCATTACATCGCGTTCCTTTGCAACGCGGTCGTTACAACGACCGCGTTGTTAGAACGCGATGCCTTTACATCGCAAGTCATTAGATCGACTTGCTGTAGGGGGCGCTCTAACCTAAGGAATAGTATAATTTACTATTCCAACACCTTCCCTACTGTTGCGCAGGCTGGTGTCGGAAAAGTAAATGATACTATTCCTAAGTCCAGCGCGCCCCCTACAGCAAGTCGATCTAATGACTTGCGTTGTAAAGGTATCGCGTTGTAACAATGCGGTCGTTGTAACGACCGCGTTGTAAAGGAACGCGTTGCAATAGCATGCGTTGTAACATGCTATATTCGAGCGGGAGCTAACGGCTCCCAGAACTGGTTCCAACTAGAGTATGCAAGGAGGGCACCAAATGTACCCTTCAAAGCAGTCTTGTGGTGCTGGCAAGCGCTCCCACCCGGCCTCAGTAAAAGCAAAAAAGTTGTAACATAAAAAAAAGAAAAAAGAATAATAATTGAACTAAACTGTTCCCCCCTCCTGCCCCATGCACCCTCCCCTACCCATCCATATCCTGGCGTTGTGCTCAGTCGTTTATCCTTAGGCACGTTGTGTAGTCCCCAGTGTTACTTGTATTTCATTTTTGATTAAAAACAAATTAATACAAAACTTTAAAAATGCTCAGACTTAATAGTTCTGATTAAAAGGGCGGCACTCCTTGGTGCTTGTCGGGACCAGCCTGCTTCCTTCAGCCTGATTTGGTGTGTCAGTTACAGGGGCAGGATAGCATTCCTGCGACTCTTTTAAGGCGATCCTGATCAGATGCGGGAATTTCTCCAATCTTGCTAAATTCATTGTCTTTGATTTGGAAAAACATAAGGCTGAGGCTTCTCTGCAGGTCTTTGCCCCTTTAACAATACAGATCGGGCTAAGGAGGCACTGACGTTCATTATTCAGTTTGAAGCAACAGCACAGGAGGTGCAGTTTCGGGAAAGAGCACAACCGCCATTCTATATTTTCCCCTTTAAGTGCCCATGCTGGATTAAAATCAACGATACATAACCTTGTAAGTCTCATAAAAAGTATTTTACTTCAGGCTTGCGGTGTCAGGGCCTCGCTTAGGTAGGGTTGGGTTTTTCCCGGCATGTATGATTTGTTCAGTGGCTCTAGGTTAGGACTTGAGCGAAGGGCTTTAATGTCTTGAACAAAGAATATTTCACGGACTTGTTTATTTATTGCTTTCTTCCAGGCATTAAGCGGAATTTCCAAAAGCCGTAGGCTTGCTGCCTTTATCTCCAGTGTGTTAATAGCACGGCCAAGGCTGGCATGCCAGACTGACCCCCGCCTCCTCGAAGGCGGATCTCAATGGATATCTTAATGAGTCTGCTGGAGCCCTCAAGATCCTTAGGTATAGCTTTATAAGGTCCCCCTGGCACGTCAGATCCGGCCTCCCGAGGTCGAGCTCCAATCTCAGCCTGGATTTCCTGGCTGTCCTCGGAATAAGCAGCCCTGATTTGGATGCTTTGGCTTGGACTAAATTGAAAAAATCATCCAGCAGCCCAGGGAAGGCCAAGTGACCGTAACTGATGGCTGGGAGCAGTTCTGCTTTTAGAACAGTCATTATTGGTCCAGCCGAAGGACTTAGCAGATGTTGGCTCAGTTGTTTTAGCAGATGCGTGACATTATGCGCCTTGGAGGTCAGATGTTTCAAATGGATGTTCGCATTGGCCCGTTCTGCGAGCCAGACTCCAAGATAGTTATAGGAAGCCACTGTGCCGATTTGCAGATCACCCAGAAGCCATTGTGTTTGCCTTTTGAGGTGGTATCTCCCGAAGATGACTACCTTAGTCTTCCCCTGGTTGACTGTCAGGGAGTTAGCCTTATTAAAGCGATCCAACGCGTGTAGGACTCTTTGGAGGCCCACTTTGGTGTGATCCATTAATGCTGTGTCATCAGCATATTGTAGTACCAGCAGCCTCACACTTCCCAGCCTAGGCGCTACTAAGTTGGTGCCTTGCAGAGCAGCCCCCAGGTCTGCGGTGTACAAATTGAAGAGGATGGGCGCCAACACACAGCCCTGTGTAAGCCCGTTGTTTTTGGCAATTTTGGGGGTCACTCTGTAGGAGCTTGTTTTGACCCGTACCCAGGTATCCTCGTATAGGGATCTTATTGCATTCAGTAGTTTAGATGGAATTCCCCAGTTGTCTAATTTCCACCATAACCTTCTGCGATCCACTTTGTCAAAAGCTGTGCTGTATTCGATGAAACAGCAGAACAATGGGAGACTTTTCTTCTTCACCGCCTGGGTTGATAAATGAGCTAACACCATGATGTTATCCAAAGTCGACGACTGTGACCGAAAGCCTGACTGATAGAAGGGGATAATGCCTTTTTCTTGTGCCCAAGACTCCAGATCCTTCAGGAGGAGACGAGAGTAAGCCTTTGCTTCATGATCGAGAAGGGCAATAAGCCTGTCGTTTGATGGCTTCAAGTGGTCGCCTTTTTTAAAGATGGGGACAAGTATAGAGCCCCTTCAAGAATCTGGTGTCCTAGCTGTAGAGAGGATGTTGTTAAAGAGCGGGTTAGAATTGCTGCCCAGAAGTCCAGCGCTATTTTAAATACAGGTGCAGGTAACCCATTTGGCCCTGGAGCTCCGTCGTTCCTCATTTTCTTGAAGGTCGTGATAATCATGTCGGAGTTTATCAAACCTGGCGACCTGCTATGCTCCAATTCCTAGTTGCCCTGATCCGTAGGACCATTGTCAAAGGGGACATTCGAATCTTGGAGGTTTGTATTATTTAGCTGGCTCTGACCCTCTACCCAGATCATTGCTACAGAGCTACCTTTATTGGAAGGAGCGTACAAGTATAGTTGCGTTATGTGGTTTAACCAATCATTCTCCGCCACTCCGTTTTCTCCTGGAGCCCCTCGACTGCTCAACTGATTGATGTGCTTCCACAGCCCGGAGGGGTTCTTTTCCTTCAACAGAGAGAACACTTTGAGCCATTCCCTTTCTGTATGTTCCTTTTTGTGTTCCCACAGTTTCTTTCTTAAGGCTGACCTTAGAGCTGTAACCGACGGTCCCTCAGTTGATATGCCCCCTCTTTTCCTTGCTTCTAAGGCCTTTCGGAGGGCCTGTTTGCCTTCAAGTATGTCTTTTTGGTGGCGTTTGCTCCTACAATTTATGGCACTTTGATGCACGGGCATTGATGCTGAGGGTTTCCCAGCTTCATTTGGAGGTCCTCTACAATGTTCTCCCAATCCTTTATAGGTGATAGATGCGTTGGTGGAGTACCTTCCTGCTTCAGATCCAACCAAACTCACATCTTCTCTCCTATATTTTCAGACCATTTTATCCTCCGGAGGACTTTATGCTTTTCTTCCCCTCTCGACACTCCTATTGGTTGAAAGATGGTAGCTGTTGGTACTTCAAGCTGGATCACAGCTCTCAGGGGCCTGTGATCACTTTAGGCCCTGGCCTCAACTTCGAAATCTTTCAGTCTGGCTGCGATGGTTTCACTGGCTATGATATGGTCGATTCTCGAGATATTCCGAAAGGTTGGTTTCGGATGCCAGGATGTCGAACGTGCTTCCTTTAGTGTGTGAGTTGTGCATAGCTTATGATTTTTGAGGCGAATGTAGAGGGGTTCTGCCCGGCCCTTGCACCGGGGAGGGGAGTTTGCTTTAACTAGATCCCTCAGATTTAAGTCCCCCGCAATGATTACCTGATGGGATTTATATCTGATTAGGAGATCATCTAGTGTCCGTGTCAGCGCGAACATAGAGTCTTTCATGATGGTCTGTGCTGGATAGATGTAGCAGTTTATTAGCAGGAGGCGAAGCAAAAGGGAATTTAGATTCAGGCCTCTGATCAGTAAAGCTTGTATCCCAGGGGTGGTAGATTGGATTTCTGTGGCCACAAGGCTGCAGGCATGTTTTATGAGGACTGATAGTCTGCCTGACGGCAAACCAAAGAGGTTCCTTTTTGTTGCTGCTACATGATGTTTGTAATACCCTGCCAATGGAGTGCTGGACAGGGCCCATGTCTCTTGGAAGCATAATATGTCTCCCTTCTCTAGGAACTCGTTCGTATTATCTCCTTTTGTGATTTTGCTGATCCCTGCGATGTTCCATGAGATTATAGTCAATTGCTGCTGAAACGGGTTTGCTCCCCTTGCCTCTGCCTTGCCGGGCCTGATACCACGATTGTTAGGAATAGTACTGCTGCATTCTTGATGTTCCTGTTTGATATGGAGCAAGGTGGCTTACTTGTAAGGCCCGATGATTGTTACGACATGAGATCCTAATGCCTGTGGCGGCCTTAGAGCCGGTCCAACTGCTACTGTGGGCCCTATGGCTGTAGGTCCCATGCAGGATGGACCCGGGGCCTTTGTACCCTCTATTCTCTGCTAGGACAAGCGGATATTTTGATTGTGGCGGAAGCTGGACATCCATGCCCCACTCGGCGAGTTGTTGTGATTCATCCAGTACTGCTTGTTGGAGTCTCTTTTGCTTCAGACCCAGCACTGTGGAATCGCCATGAGTATCCCCTGGAGACTCATAAATCTAACCCATTCCAAATCTTCTGTTTGAGTTTGTTTCAGAGTGGCTAGATTTTTGAAAAGGCGGAGGATATTGCTCCGATTCAGGATATCAAGCTGTCCCGTGATGTAGTATCTTGGGGTAAGAACCACCTTGTGGACATTTGTTGGGGAGTCTGTGGTTGAAACCACATCTCCTATTCTTGGTGCATGGACTTCCGAGCTTAACACAGGGCTTGTATTTGCTGGATGTTTCAAGGTATTTCCTGCTTGGTTCCTGATTTTCCATCCTTGTGTGCTCGCTGCTCTTGTCTGCTTCTCAGGACTTGGGTGAGATTGCGATGGAACATTCAAATGCGGCAATGAAATAGCTGTTGTTGCCTGGATGGTTATGTCCACCAGTGCGGTACATGTTCCAACCGCTGTTTCGTGCTCTGGAGAAGAACTTGGTCTGGCAGGAGTCTTAGGGGCCTTTGCAATGGTGTCTCTTGGTGATATTGTCTGCTCTTGGTGGTCTACATGTTTAGGGCCAGACGAGGAATCCGTCTTGCCCCCTTTTTGCCTGTAAATATTGGATAAAGCTGTTTTTAAAATCACTTTGTAGAGGTAAGTGATCTGCATTCGATAGCTGTGGTTGTCTCCGTTTTGTTTTGATATTTTTGAGTTGTTTCCTCAGCTTTTTTTTGCTCTCCTTGATAGGGGATCTGGCCTATCTGTTGTGCTTGGGCGCCGAGATCTTGAGTAATGGTTGTTTGAGCATCGCTTTCCCTGCTGTTGACCCTGTGTAAGCCGGGAGTTACGTCAGGTCCTTTGACAGGGCTCCCCGGCTTTTGTACCTGATTGTGTTCGTCTCTGTCTGTTAACTTCGGGCCTGGTGGGACTGCCTCCTTCTTGCTCGAAGAAGAGTGGTGAATATTTGGGGCTGCCCGGCCATCTGTTGTGCTGGAAGTCAACATATCCCTACTTCCTCTGACTATCTCAAATATGTCCGCTAGGACCTCAGGGAGAGAAGCCCACTTGTCAATGAGTATTGGGCACGAGCATGCGCCAGGGTTGGTATCAAGATTCTGAACTATCCTGTTTTCCAGATTTTCCACCCTGGTGCTTAAATTAACTAGGCGGGCTGCTATAGATTGCAGGAGGTCTATTTGGACCTCCATCTTTGATGATTGCCACAGTAATGTTCTGCTTATGGAGCTGTTTATTTCATTTGTGGACATTGTTTGTAGATCTTCATTCACGTTGTCGTTTGATTGATTGCAGTCCAATTCGGAGTCCCGTGGAAGCTCTAATAGCCCCAGCAGTTTTGGGGTTAGCTCCAGAGTTCTTTCAATCTTTTGACCCAATTTCTGGAGGAAGGAGTTAGTAAGGTCCCCTGCCACTGGAGAATCTAAAGTCGGATCATCTGAAGGTAAAAAGATGCTTGAGGCTGATGGAGGAGGCTCGGTGTTCCCGGTATTCTGGCCTTCTTGGTCACGGTAGGCGTGTGCTCATGACGGCCGGGAGCCGTCAGAACGTTGACGCTCCGCCCATGCGCTGTTAATTCCCTGCCTGTGCGGGAGAATTAATCAGTGGGCGGAGTTCTGACGGCTCCCGGCCGTCATGAGCACACGCCCACCGTGATTTATGATGGCCGGGAGCCGTCATGAGTACCGCAGCGCCACGCCCAACTCCGCCCCCCTCGCACCGCGGCGGAATTCGCGCCGCGGTGAAGGGGTTAATGTTACAACTACACATCACCTAGTAAATGTCCATCACCAGACTATCCATTTTCCAGGCATTGGTGGGCTCCACTGTTCCTGTAGACGTATGCGTAAAGGGTGCTCCCTGGGTATTTTGCCACTATACCTGTGATAATGGGCACTTTTCCTATTGCAGAACAGATATTCGAGATGTGCAGGAGGACATCTACACACCGTAATACATGAGGGAAGTTGGCTATTCTGTAATGGCTCAGTTTGGTGTTGTGTATTTCAACCACATACCTGGGAAGGTACATGTAGTTGGTCATGTGTAAGGGCATGGCATCTAGGAACCTTCTAAGAGCACGACAAGGCACTTTGGGACACCCCACCAGCAACAGCATTTACCCCCGGTAGCTACAGAGGCCAAAAGGTGCACATGCATGGGGATGGAGCAGCTGCACAGAGTGCTGCTTTCTAGCTGAGGTTTAAGCATTTCTATCTACTCTAAGATCACCGTGCTTCTCAGCCTGTATTTCTCATATACTTCCTCCTATGTCTGTTGGAATATGAGGGCTGGGTTCTGTAGATCCTCTCCTGTCTCCACCTCCTCCTCCTCTGCTGGGCAGCCAGTAATCGCCTCCTCATCGCAATCACATAAAGTGCAGCCATTGTGGAAAACCTTGATGCATTCCGGGGAAGCTTTTATAGTTTGAAGCCACTTACCACCTGAATGGAATCAGTGCTAAATTGAATGTATTTTTATGACACCCTTGAACATAAGTTTGAGACTCGCAAATAGCGATTCTATATTTGTAAGTCGCAAAAACCAGTCACAAAAAAAATACTCGCAAATTGGTCACATCACTATTTTTGGATGCCGAATGGCGTTCATACATACCGAAAGCCAATTTTTTCAGTCGCAAATAGATTGCAACCAATTTGCAACTTGCAAAACGTTTGTACATGTGGCCCTAAGTCCTAATGTAGAAATCTTCACAGTGACTTTGTTCAACAGCTCCCCTATGATGACCCCACCTGCAGCCCTACCTCATTGAACTTTACCTTCTCAGAACCTTTTCTTCACAATATCTTCTAAGCCCGAAGTAAAATGCTGACTTACCCAATCCACTTCTTGTATCCAAACTGCACTCCATCACGGTCAGCCATATTTTTAGACTTTGAACCGGTCTCGTGTGACTAGAAGTCCCCGGTTGGCGCTTTGTACTTTTAGGTCCTAGTTTTTACCTTAAACATTCAAAATTCATAACTCTTGTTCTACTACTTGGATTTTCATCTTGTCAAATAATTTATTAAAATGTACTCTATTTTATGAAATTGGTCTGGGATTTTTCTTGTGTCGTGTTTGCATTTTATTACTGTTGGGTGCTGTATAAATACTTAACACATTGCGTCTAAGTTAAGACTGACTGCTTTTTGTGCCAAGCTACCTAGGGTTAAGCACAAGTTCATTTAGTGACTTTTTATGCGGTTCAACCACAAAGGAATTGTGAATGTTGCTTGACCAGAGCACACACCCCACAGGATTTAGGAATTAAAAAAAATTTATAAAAACTAGTGCCTAAAAAATCAAAGAGCTAACCACGAAGATTTAGTCGAACGAGGCTGGGTCAAAGTCGCAAAATATAGCTGACCGCGATGGAGCATTGCTCAAATAAAAAGAGGTGGATTGGGCCCGGTTAGGGCTTACCTTTGGGCTTGGATAAAATTCAGAGCAAAATGTTCTCAGAGGGTAAAGTTCAAGAAGGCAAGGCTGCAGGAGGTATCAGAAGAAGGAGCGTCGTCGCCGGATTGCCTTGGGTCAAAGCTGCGGAGAAGATTTCTACGTTCGGACTTAGCCTCTGAAATAGAAGTCAAAAATATCTAGCGAGATGAAGCAGAGGGCTGTAGCCGAAGACCGTTCCATGAAGTCCAATACTCCTTTGGCGAAGAACAGCTGAAATGGATTTGCTGCTGCGGAAAAGAAAGTAGTGGGAGAAGCCACGAAGTCAATGTGACTGACGATGCGCCTCGGGCTGATAGGCGAGCAGGTTTTTTCCCAGTCTCCTACAGGTTCTCAAAGCAGTGTTTGGTCAGAATTCTAAGATCCATTTTCATGGGAAGAGATTCAGCATCAACAGGCTTTTAGTATACTGAAGCAAAGTGCTCAATCCATCTTGAGGGCCATATATTCGCCTCCATACTTGTAACAGGACTTTCACAGCCCTAGCGAATAATTCCCAGCACTTCTTTGAGCCCTTATGATCAATTGCATCTTGCAATGCTTGCCAGGTCTTGGTGCCCCACATTTGTCCTTCTAGTTTTGAGATCTGCCACTAGTTCTTTCTTCTTATGCAGGCACTGCTCATCGTACCACTAAAGGTAGGAGAATAACGTTGATGTTTCCCTGATTCCATCATGCATCGATAACACTTGCTTGGTAGCTTTGAGCAGTTGCATGAAAAGTTCAATCACTGCGGGCCCTGACGCCCATTGTCCATGCACAGTTCATCAAAGAGAGCACTCCATTGGGACTGGAGGAAAAAGGTAACTGGTTCCCAATTGAAGCATCTCTGGAGAAGATTGTCCTGCTCACATTCAGGATTAAATTGCAGTGCAGTGTATGCTTTGGCTTTATCCGGCTCTCGACTGGGTCTTTTGCAATATTGAGCATCAAACGACAAGGGTCATGAGTGCTTTCTATTCTTTCTTCAACCCACATGTCAATTTTCAGATGCCAGGCTTCCGCGTTTACCATGATGTAGGCAAGGGTGCTTGCTTGCTCTCCTGCACGGGAAGTGGGCTTTGGAGGGTTATCCAAAGTTGTCCCTGTAGGAGAGTAGGATCTGCTTCACATGGGTACCCCCACTTTTGCTGATGCTTCACTGTTTTTCGACCTTAGTCTGGCTGGGGCCCTGCTAATCAGAACCCCAGCCTAGCTGCTTCCTCTCTAAAATGGTTTCCATGTGCCTTAGGCACATCTCTGATTGGAATCTGGAGTGCCCTTATAAGTCCCTAGTATATGGTATACTATGTACCCAGGGCATAGGTACCTCAGAGGCCTACCAGGGGCTGCAGCATGTATTGTGCCACCCCTGGAAGGCCATCCAAACTGACACCACAGGTCTGCTACTGCAGCCTGGGTAAGGTGGTACATGCACCCCTTACTGTGATATAGGCTACCTATATCACTATATACATACACACATATAAACCTATAAGTCACTCCTATGGCAGGCCTTATCAATCCTGAAGGCAGAGTGAGAGGGTGCCCCTGCATGAGCAGGGCCCCTCTGCAGCGTTCGGAGACCCTTCTCTGATGCTGTTTGTAGTGCAGCCTGACCATATACTCTTAAGCGCATTATAACCTCGCGTTAAATGCTAACTTTGGAATGGCTGCACCTAAACATGTCGTGTTTGGTGTCAAACATCTTGGAATACTACCCCCCCCCGCCAGTTCTGGCGGCGGGGGTAGCATTCCACCCTTCTAGAGGGAAAGGCATGTACACACCGGTATGCCCGGTACTGACTTTCCAAGCCCTGGCATCACAAAATGGATGCTGCTGCCACAGACACAAGTCTGGCCTCCTGCTGCTGACAGAAACTCCGGAAGGGGAGGCCTGGACAATAGGTTTCCTGTCCCAGGGAGGTGTGACCACCTCCCCAGACAGGATAGTGTGTATTGGGGCTGGGCGGGAGCACTCTCGGGTGCTTTGAAGTCCTGCACTGGGGGCACATTTGGTGTCCCTGTGCATACCCCAGTTCAAACCGGATCAGGGCTTGCAGCCCCTGCTTTGGCGCGAACTGGACAAAGGAAAGGGGTGTAGCCACCCCTCTGCCCTGACCCACCCATAGGTGGGACCACAGAGTAAGTCCAACCCCTAAACTTAGTATAAGTATAGGAACCCAGTCCTTAGGACTTTAGATTATCCCTGGACGAAACTCTGACACAGAATCCTGGACCTTCGACGCTCTACTTAAAGATTAGAGGACAGAAGAATCTCCCTTGGGGTGAAGGAGTGACTCCCCTGCTTGGCAGGCACCAAAGAAGCAATTGTCCGGTCTGCATCGCTGAAGCTCCCGTCGGACGCCGAAGTCTTTGCATCACCAGAGGTGGATTTCCAGACTTCCCCGAGGCTGCCCTGAGTCCCCAGCAAAGCTGAGGCCCGTAGCTGTCGTGGGTAACGTGGACCCATAGACACCGCACGCATTTGCAAGTGCATCCTCTTCTGGGTCTCCCACGAAGTCGTGCTTTGGGCTCCGAGTAGCCCTAGCCTCCAGCATCAACTGCACCAAAGATCACTGGCCTCCACTCCACGAGTGTCCTGTGAGCCAGCTCCACGTGCACCATCTCGAGGCTCCTTCGCGGTCGCTAGCCCGTTGGCTAGTAGCCCTTCACGAAGGCCAATATTTTTCTACTTGGGCTCCCTGGTTGCCCCAGGCTTGCCCTCACTTACCTTTGCTGGGTGGGTTCCTCAGACCTTGCTGGTCTGCACAATCGTCAATCTTCATCTTCATCGAGACTTGCCGTTGCCAAGGCTTGTTGGGTCCAATCCGGTCGCCGACACCTCAGCACTCGACAGACATCGTGTACCAGCCCGAATCCTGCTCCTGGTTGCCGACAACGCCTCCTGGACCTCGTGGCTGAAGAGTCAAGACGACCGTCAACCTACCTGAAGCACTCGACATCGGTGGGCATCTGCTCATCGCCTTCCTGGTCACTGGCTAGTGACCCAGACTCTGTCCCCTCTGCTTTCAGGTTCTTCAGATCTCCGATCCAACCTTGGAACCACCCGGACACTTTTCACTTGGTCGCCAGCAGCACTTTGCAGCAGATCGCCATTCAAATCGACGACGAAACCCGACCCCGAAAGGCACCTATGCACCCGGCTTCCCTGGGTGAGGTAACAAGAGTACTCCGGTGCTCCCGTGGGTAGAGACTCTAGAACGACCTAGTTCTCAAAGGGTTTGCTCCAAGTCCTCCTTTAAGTGTCCCTTTTCTTTAATTTCCAAACCGCGACTTTCTCCATAGAAGTTAACGACCGTCTCGCGGCTGTGTATTTACACTGCACGCGTCCCCCGTGGGTCCCCTGTGTCACTACCTTGGGTGGTTCCTTGTGGTCCAAGCACTTCTAGAGGCTCTAGGCCTAGTGTCTAGTTCAGTCGTGGTTCGCATACCACTTTATTGGTATATGGTTTGGTACGCCCCTAGGGCCCAAACGTGTATTTGTGCTATTACTGTGTTTAAATAACTTCTAACTTATGTACTTCGAACTCTATTTTGAATATATACCTGGTGTGGTGCTCTTTCATTTGGTCACTCAAGAGATTATAGACTGGTAAAACAAGCTGCTTTACATTCCTTCAAGACTTAGCCTGAAGGCTGCTCTCCATAGCTACCACTAGGATAGCTTTCAATAAGGTTGTCTTTAACCTATCTCCAATAAGGGGTTGTTTGGACTGGTGCAAGGTGCCCACTATAATTAGTGGACAGCATATGCCAGGCCAACTTCTCACAGTCCCGCCATTGAATGGTCTGAGGTCTGCTTCAAGAATTACTGTGGTGAGTTGTTCCCCTTCTTTGGTAGCTCTGCCACCTTTGGATGGGGAGGAGGCAGCCCACGCGAGGTCCTCCAGTCATGCTTGTCCCTGCAGTACCAGGTGTAGACAAATATTCAAATCTCCTCAGGTATGACAATATTGGTCACATTCATGAGGCAGATGGTTGCCTCTTTCCTGCCGCAGAGTGGAGAATAACGAGCCAGGGTAATGTAGGACCCCTAAAGTTTGCTCCTTTGCACCTGGTGGTAGATATAGATTAGGAAGGTCTATGTTAGCTTTTGCCTTTTCTAGTTTAAAATATTGGATATTCTTACACTAGCACAGGTTATTTTAACCCCGCTCTTCCTTTTGCGGCCTAAGGGCAGGAGTGTTGAGGGATAGAAATCCCTCTAGGTTATAGTTTTCCAGTGCCCATGATTCTTGCAGCATCATATGTCCTGCGTCTTCATAGAAGCTACCCAATCATTGCCCTCCATTTTCTCCTCTGCACTGTTATATTCCAGCTAACAGGAGGGGACGGTGCCATGTTTCCTATAGATGACTGCTTGGCCCCCAGCAGTGTGAGTAGCGTCTCTCCAGTGCTGGTGCTGCTGGTTAGGAAGTATGGATGTTATTGCAGCTGTGAGCCGGAAGTGACGCGCTGCCCAGCAATGGTTGTCTGTCTATCGCAGTCTCGTGATGTACTGTCAGATGGAATCTCATCTTTCGGTGGAAGGGGCAGAAACGGGCCCCTTTTCAAAGATGGAGGACACCCGAGCCGCAATTTAGAGTGTGAATCCTTGAACACTGGTTGTTGTGTCTCGACAGGCACAGAGTTGGTAACCACTCCCCTGGGGGAGTGGGCACACTTGCACCCCCACACACATCCCTCACAGTGACGTGAGCCTGTCAATAAAAAGGCCCGGGTGCACGTGCTCGTGGCCAGTTCTAAGAACCATACACACGGTGTCTGTGTCCTTAATTACAAAGCATGTGGGCCTAGGGCCCACGATATTACACTGGTGTCTGACAAAAACATTACTTCCCTCATCACTCGAACTAAGATTGGACCCAGCCGATGCTGAGCCATCCGTGAGAGAGTAAAATGTACTCCCCCCTCAGGTGTGACACCCAAGGCCCTGCCCATAGCCAGCTCTGCATTATCCCTGACACCTTGCCAAGGCTGCCCAGGGGGGCCACGTAGGGGACCCTCCAAAAGGGCGGCCGCCTTAGTGCCATAGGAAGGCACAGAAGTCTGCGCACTAGGCTCCCTGGGCTAGGGACCAGGGGGTCTGCTGGCCGCGTCACTTCCGGCCGTGGGAGGGGACAGGGGTATATTAGCCTTTCCCCGCCCTCTGCACGGTCTCTTGACCGCTACCCGTCTCGCGTTTGGGTCGTGGCGAGATGAGCAGAGGCAGGCAGTTTCGTTTTGTGGTTTAAGGTGAGCAGGCTTGGGGTTTTCTGTTCGCCCGTCTCTCAATTAGTATTGTGGCCTCTGCTCTTCTTCTGTGTGTAGGGTGTAGACCGCCGAGGTTCTAGTCCAATGTGCCGGACCGGTGGTAGGAGGCATTGGTTGACACCGTAGTTGGGGCGACCATCTTTGTAGGCTAAGGTGCAGCGTGAGACATTGGGGTAGAACGGCGCTCACTGAACACCAGTCTTTGCGGCACTCGTATCTGGATTAGAGGTCATGGAGGGGAAACCCTTGCTGGGTCTGCTTTGCCCGTGCCATTATAGGTGCCTTGAATTCTTGTTGTTGTGCCGGCTTGAAACACGGGCAGCTGTTTGAGGCCAACACCGGGAGGCTCACGAAACATGGATTTGTAGGACCGGCCCCTCACCAGGGAGGAGGAGGTTCAGTACCGGGGTTAAGGAAGTTTCCAAAAGGGCACTTTCAGACTGCTCGTAATGTTTACTCCGGGTGCAGAGAGGTGTCTAGGCCACCGGATGGCACTGCCACTCTGTTTTGCGTGTTCTTATTCCTCGCCAGAGTTTTGTCATCCCCAACTAATGGGTTTTCTCCTGCATTTCATTAAAAGGCGTAACCTGGGCCATAGAATCACGTTTGTAGTCAGAGTAAGAAGGGTATGGATTTTATGGTAGATTGGCAGGAATTTGTATACAGCTAATGGTTATAGCATGCAACACTTGATTTGATGTAGAATGCAACAGTCAGCTGAAAGTAAACCCAAACCGAGAGGAAGTATCCCATTAAAGAAAGTGGTTGAGTACTTTCCTATGAAGGGATCACTTTCATTTATGCACAACTGAATGACCTGGGGAACCCCCCCTGTTTATGTACACTTGCCCTGTGTCAGCTGGCAGCCAGGTTAGCAAGCCAGCCTATCAATATGCGGAGTATAAGCGCATTATGGGAGCCACCATTACAATTGAACTGGAAAGTGGCTGAACGGGTGAGGTATGGGAACCTACGGTGAGCATCCAGATAGACACGTCAGTTGCCTTCCGCACACAACATTAAATTAAACCTAGGGTCCAAGGGGTCATCACCTAAGTTACATATGGTCATGGTAGGGGTAGGTTGGTCATATACACAGCAGCCGTTGGCAAACTCCGCAATGGGCTACACCAACAGGATGTGACCACGTGCTTCATCCAGCCGCAGGGGGGGTTTCTGTAGAACGGGGCTGTCTGATCGGGGATTTTATAGCAGAGGAGCAATTGAGCAGTGGGCTGTGTGGCCCTCAGTTCCCACGTGGCACGGAAGGAATAGATGTGGGCACTGCGTGGCGGGCCGGTTGGTCACCGTACAAGCTTTGTGGGTGATGCCAGAGTTGAGGCTTTAACCACAGCGGGCCGGTGCCTACCCTTAATGCAAGACGGGCAAGTCGAGCAGTAGGTTTTCAGCCAGGGGCTGTGCTCCAAGTCGGGCTTATTTACTGGGTCACAGGCCCCCTCTTTAAGGCAGATTTACGGCGCAGATTCCCAGTTATGCTGGAATAGTAATTTGTGTGTTTCCAGGCATAGGGTACTGCGCGTAAAGCACCATGATCCCAATCTCGAGGAGGTATAGGTGACCCACGGGCCAAACTTATGTCATGGAATGGGGGGCTGAGGTTTGAGTCCCGGCTCCAATTATTTGATTTCCGTCCCCCCAAATCATGAGGGGCACAGTCCACGCCAGACATAAATTACCTCCCTGACGGGCTTAGGCTTCTGTGTTTATGGCTGTAGGTGTGGGTGAGCATATTGGCGCTGGGCTGCATGGGGGCGAAGGCCTCACCCCTCCATCGTTCTCAGGTGCTTGTAGTTATTTTCGCAGTTTTTCGCAGGAGCACACGGTGAGCGTTGCCATGGACCCGAGGTCCACTCGTCGCAGGGGGACGAGGCACAGAAGGTTAGTCGCAGGTTCTCTGCACAAACTGGCCCGGTAGAACCTGGAATGCGCTTGCGCGCTGCTAGCGCCAGTTGTAGCGGGGCAACCGCTGCCTGAGTGGTTACCGTTGAAGGAGTGTGTCTCGTGGTGCTCTGTCCTGCGCCGGAGTGCGTCCGGATTGTTTAATTTATTTGCAGTCTTATTTCGCGCGGAATTGGCCCGAAGGCATCAGAGGGCTTTACAACGAGCAGGACAACAAGTGTACTGTGGTTAGTCACAATGATTTAACACAGCTGCCAAGGCAGATTGCTACGGGTGATATGCTCCAGATTTAAGTGTAATATGTGACGTTTCAGCGACTAGGGGTGACACTTCCACCATTTCAACAGGGGCACGCATGATTGGTTAGCAGGCCGGGCCTCTTCTGTTTGTTCGCTAAAAGGGTTCCGCCCATGGTTTAGGAAATGCCTTCCGGTGTAGGTGCGGTGACTCCGGAAGTGAATTTTGATTAACTTGTTGCTGGCAGTGGGGTGCCAGGAGAATAGTCTGGTCTTAATTGCTCCCCTTTACCCATTGAGCGCTTAGTTTGACGGTAACCATGCCGGAGCTCACTGTGGAGAGGCAGGTGATGTGTGTTCATCGGTAGTATTGCGGGCTGGGTGGTAATGGTCGAACGCAAGCAAACGGTTATTGGTTTCGGGGGGCGTTTATTATTACAACGTTATTGTGTTGTCTGCGGGTAAACTCAACCAGAGATCGGAACCGAAAACGAAGTCTCTTCGTTTGTCAAATATAGAATGTATTAGCAAATTTGGAGTGACAGTAGGGGGTGTTGTAGCCAGCGTTTTGTGCGTTTGTGCATTTCAGTACTAGGCGTACTACAGGCCACAGGCTTAGAATCATGCTTGTACTTGTATAGGGGAGTATATATATTTTAATTGGTACCAGCAGGATTACATAAGATGGCAAAGGTTACAGCACAGGAACTCTGTTTCATCCAGAATGCAGGGTCATCTCTGGCATATAGGTGTAACGTGACTAGTGCATAGGGGATGGCACGTTGTTCAAGGTTTTCCATGGGTGCAAACAGGCCTGGTTTGCAGTTATGGGATAGGCTAAAGGAGGACTTTTACTAGGGTGTCAGCAGTGGCCCACATGCAGCAGGCGCGCACTGGAGCAACTCTGCGACAAAGTTGTAAGGGTGGAGTGGGAGACAGATTAACTTCTAACATTTGCAGTCTAGATCTTGCACAGCCTCATGATTCAGTACCGCAGCGATTTGCAATTTCTCTCTGGGAAGCCATATCGGTTGCTTATTTGCCTATGCAACTATTAACCTTTGACAAAGGCAATGTTAGGACTGGCGAGGGGTCCAAAGGCTACAGGTTGTTTAATTAGAGGGGAACTGGACAGAAGGGCCAGAACTGTGTGGCACACTAGGCTAGGGAAAGATTGCAGCTTAATGTTTGAACCCAATGCCTAGGAGAGGCCCATCGCCCAGGCCAGAATCACGGGGCCAGCGGGTGGCTTGACGACGTACGTTCTTCTTAGAAACAAGCAGGTACTCTGGTCAGAGTACCTGCACTGCTAAATTTTCAATTTTAGCACGGGGGATACCGGATAACACTAGTGGAGCATGGCCGAGTGACATTGCATTCCAGATTGTTCAGGTACTAGTATACTACCCATATGTGCCCATGCTCCACCTTTACCGTACTCCTGACGGTTAGGGCAGTCAATTGTGGACCCGAAATGACATTACTTGGGGGCACTTTGCCCACAGCCAACCTAGCAGCTTTGCACAGGCACACATGAGGGTCCTTACTTGGTGTCAGTAATTTAAGGCCCAGGGCTAGGTGCACTGGTATCTCTTGTTCCCTTATACAGTATTCATTTAGTGGTTAATCGGTACTAAGGTGGGGATACCTTTGGCAGAATTTTAATGCTTGAACGCACGCAGTGATGAAGTAATAGTGTCCTAAAATGGCACAACAGGATAAACTTTAGTAAAGGGAGATGGTTAAAAAAAAAAAATTTCTTTGGGTCTAACAGTGCCAGGCTAACGGGGACGACTTGAGCAAGAATCATACTTGAGTTGTTACTCAACACTGTTGGTTAGAAGGGAGGTTGTCAAGAGACAATAGAGATTTCTCCCCAGCACTAAGGTCACACAACAGTCAGTGTGGGCTGCTGGGTGGGGATGCTCTACAAACTCATTCCCGCTCTACAGTAGCTGGCAACGTGCAACTAGTTTCCCCATGTATGGGCGAGCATTGCACTTTCCAGGAACCTTCAGGAATCAGTGCCACCAGTCTACTTTCCGGTGAATTGAATTGCATATTTACACATGGAGGGTCGTTACTTTGTGTGTCAGTTATTTTTAATGGGGGAAGCGGTCGTACCTCGCACTACAGGTGCCAACAGTGGTAAGGCAGCTCCTCGCAGCCAGGTCACTGGAACTATGCAATGCCGCACCTTATGTCTTATAATCATGGACCTGCGACTAAATCCGCCATCTCCAGCACAATTTGCAGTGAAATCAATGTCAGATGTTACAGCTCAAACAGATCATCAGTCTAGAATGCACCGACAGGGGTTCACTCGCAGTGGAAGCCCCTTGGCTGGGTGCACTGGTAATCTTTTGTTCCCTTATACAGTATTGATTTAGTGGCTAAACAGGACTAAGGTGGGGAGACCTTTGGCAGTAGTTCCATACCTGAAAGTACGTGGTGATGAAGTAAGAGTCCCAAGTTGCGCAACAGGATATATACACTTGTATAGGGGGCTTGTGAAAAGCTTCCTTTGGTCTAACGAGTGCCAGGCAAACCGGGACGACTTGTACAAGAGACGAACATGAGTGGTTAGTCAATACTGTCTGTTAGAAGGGATGTTGTCTAAAGCAGAACTCAAACTAATTAGCCTTAAACGCATGATGGAGACGATTTAAGTGACATGCCTAAAGTGGTAAATGTTGTGCTATAGGGATGGCATGCCAAAGGAGATACCTTCCATATTTCCCTAGGATCCCCTCAATCCAACACGCCTAAAGTAAGCAGAGGATGCCCGATTGATTTGGTTGACCTGTCATTACTTTTATTAAACACACCAAGTACCATGAATCAGTGACATTTGTACTAAATCATAGGTGCTTCCAGGACACTTCTAGCTAAGGGGGCAGGCGCAGTAGGGGCAATGCGGCGCTTAGCGTTAGACTCGCCCAGCAGCAGTACGTCCAGTTGGGGGCTGGTGTATTGAGCCACAGCTAGGCCGCCTAGCAGGCTGATTTAAGTACCTAGGTCACGCACATTGGGCAGAGGGGTCCAGTGGAATCACATAATTGGGGACTGCACCAGGACATGAAATGGCTCAGGTTAGATTCCGATGTTATGTCACGGCACCACAGCTATTGTGTACTGCGACAAGCATTTCCCTAAAGCCTCGTGTTTACACGCACCAGTAGCTGGCCAGGCGCGTACTTTGGTGAGGATGGTCACTAAGGTAGCTCGCCTGTGGTGGCCAAGCTAGCAAGACATTTTCACTCTCTTCTCTACTGGGAGCCCCCTTTGGGAAAACATTGGTGGTGCTTCTATTTGGGCAGAGGACAGGAGGTTCAACTAGCTTTCCAGGGTCCCCATGGCCTAGCCAGATGATCAATGCACAGGAGGATGGAGGGTGATTACTATGGCCTCGCTGCTGGCGTTATTGATTACTACAATGTACTACAGATAGGGAGCGTACCAGCTACCCAGCGTAGGTGTATCACAAGAAGATCTGTTACACATGATTGGAAGGCCTTATCGACGCTTGTCATAACAGTCCAGTGCACTGCACAGGGGGTGAAGAATAGGCCATGTCCCGTGTCAATTGATGTTTCCTTTTATTCGCCCGGGTTTGCAATGTCATTCAAATTGGGCAGCCAGAAACGGTAAAGGCAAAGAAATACCTGTGTTGGGGAGTGGGCCACTCAGCAGCAAAGTAAGCTACGACTCAGCATAATCCAGGCACACCTTCGGGATAGCTCAGGGTTTTGGACTACACACGCATAGGCACTATTTAGTCAGCTAGGGCGTGAGTTTGTCAGTCCGAAAAGGGTGCAGTTACCCCATCAGTGTTGAAACAGAGGGGTGGATCATAAATACGGTCAACTACCAGAGCACAGTTTGCATTTACAGTTGGGAGGATGCAGGTACATGGCTCATAGTTTTTTCACCAGGCCCTCAGTTCCAAAAGCATTGCATGTTACCAGCTGCTTCTTTTAAGCAAATTTTCCTTGGGAGTTGCCAACTAACAATGGGACGACTGTCCCAATTACTGGCCCAGGAATTCGGGACGGTGTGGCACTCCCATCAAGGGTGTGGTGAGAAGTTCAAAACCGGCCTGGCTCAGCAAGAAAGGGGCGGTAAACCCAGCGTTATGGGCGGGCTTGTCAGCTGAGTGCATCATGCAGGTGGGACGATGGGAATCCCAATGAGTTAAAAAAAAAAAAAAAAAAAGTACATCCGTCAGCAGCCACTCAGGGAGTGTCCGAAAGACGGGTTAGGTGCTTTATGTACAGGTGAAGGTTGAGTACCCCATAGGCACCCCGGTAGGCACCTGTGGTTTCTGGGGGTGCAGTGTTATTGGGCAAGTTGGATTAGTTGTATAGATTGAGGTGCAGTGCTAAACAAGGAGTGTGAGCAACCGAGCATTTCAGTAATTTGCCAGGATCAACGGTCTGGGTGAAGGGCCTTCCGTGCGTCCTGGGAGTGGCGTGACAGGCGGAATTCAGGAAATGGAGGCATGTGTTTTCCACCACTGAGTTAACTTGGTTGGGGAGCCCAGGCTGGCACAGGAACAGCTTGCTGAAGCAGCTGCAGCACACTACTGGGATAATTCAGGGGGTCCCAGGCATGCGGGGGAAGAGCTTGCCGCAGAAGCTGCAGCACAGATTGGGGGGGGGGGGGGGTGTCTCCCCCTCCCAACAATTTGCCATACACCTGGGAGGCAATGATTTGACAAGGTAGGAAGACACTGCTGCTATAAAATGAAATCTCCATGGGTAAGTTAGTGACCACTGCCTTCTTATCAGGGAGACTTAGGGGAGGGATCGGTCCACCTCATTTCTGGTCATACATTTGGGAAGGAATGACCTGACGACCCTGGGGAGGAGAGTAATGCTCCAAGACAGGAGGGACATCATGTGTCAGTTGAGCATTCAGCTTGGGGCATGTGAACTGTGGTGGTCTTAAACTTTACCTCGCCCAGTTTGGCAAGGAGCCCGATCTGGGGACGCCATTGAGATATCACATACGAGAGTGAACAGCGCCATGCGTAAAGGCACGGAACAAAGGGGATTTGTCTTCATCTGGCATGGTTTACTTCAGGCCAAGTCTACTGGATGCTGGGAAGTGGAGGAGGTTCACTTCTCAAGGGTAGGCATGGACTTAATTTTGCTGGACCTTGGGGAGGCCTGGGAAGCAACAGGATGTAGGTAGGATATCTGCCTTGGTGGGGGGCCCTGGTGGTGACGGTGGCCACCCCCAGAGCTGTGGAGGAGTTACAGGGCGATCCAGAGTCTGCAAGGTACAGAAGGGTACTATATTGCAGCAGCACAACAAGGGTGCTAAGCCAAGGATACCCAGGGATGTTTTAGCGGGTCCCCTGGAAGAACTACGGCGCCCCGTTAGCCCTTCGGGCGGTTGTGGGTCTGAGCAACCGGGGGCTGCCTGGAACGCTCCGCCCACCGGTCGGGGGCGTGAGTAAGGGAGTGGACTGGCGGTCCACTGATGGGAGAGGTGGCCTCTCCCAAGAATTGGTAACCACCGGTTGTCGACGGACACGGTGCAAGTTGGCTCATCAGACGGGCAGGCGGCATAGGGGCTGGCCTGCCCTGGGATCGCCCGTAAGATAACCCACCATGTTGGCATATTGGTTATGCTAATAAACCTGCAGCAAATTTCTCCACTAAAAAGGTGTCGTGTGGTTTATTTATGTATGTTGCTGTATGAGAACTGAGTGTTGCCGATATTGGCACTATGCCAAGGCTGCCCAGGGGGCCACGTAGGGGACCCTCCAAAGGGCGGCCGCCTTAGTGCCATAGGAAGGCACAGAAGTCTGCGCACTAGGCTCCCTGGGCTAGGGACCAGGGGGTCTGCTGGCCGCGTCACTTCCGGCCGTGGGAGGGGACAGGGGTATATTAGCCTTTCCCCGCCCTCTGCACGGTCTCTTGACCGCTACCCGTCTCGCGTTTCCCACCCTACCGCTTACCCTGCGGACGGACAAAAGGGGAGTACGGGGAGGGGAAGAAGCTAACTTATTGTTTTGTGTTGCAGGAGGAGTTACAGGGCGATCCAGAGTCTGCAAGGTACAGAAGGGTACTATATTGCAGCAGCACAACAAGGGTGCTAAGCCAAGGATACCCAGGGATGTTTTAGCGGGTCCCCTGGAAGAACTACGGCGCCCGTTAGCCCTTCGGGCGGTTGTGGGTCTGAGCAACCGGGGGCTGCCTGGAACGCTCCGCCCACCGGTCGGGGGCGTGAGTAGGGAGTGGACTGGCGGTCCACTGATGGGAGAGGTGGCCTCTCCCAAGAATTGGTAACCACCGGTTGTCGACGGACACGGTGCAAGTTGGCTCATCAGACGGGCAGGCGGCATAGGGGCTGGCCTGCCCTGGGATCGCCCGTAAGATAACCCACCATGTTGGCATATTGGTTATGCTAATAAACCTGCAGCAAATTTCTCCACTAAAAAGGTGTCGTGTGGTTTATTTATGTATGTTGCTGTATGAGAACTGAGTGTTGCCGATATTGGCACTATGAAGAGGGCAAGGTTGAGCCCCATCGATGCCTCCTGAAGGATAAATCTAGTCTGCCGAGCCTTTTCTGGGTCATAGGTTTGATTATTTAAAGTAACCTGGCTAGTAGGTTCTAGATTGAGCAACGGACCTTTCCTAAAATTGGGCTGGGTCGCCCCAGGGGTCTCATCCATTTGTTTCCCGTCCCCGAATCCCACTGTTTCAAAGCTCTCTCCACGGTTCGCTGTTCCCGCTCCACCTGTGGTATGGTTGATCTGTTGATAAGGTTTCAATCGTTAGGACTTGTGGAAAAGTTTTCTCCTTGTTGCCAGATTCCATCCCCGCAGCTTGTTCAATCCTCCAGGGTCTTATACCCCCAAAGTAGTTATTGCTTCCAATAGTCTCAGATCCACAAAGGGCCCCTAATCCCTGACCGTCCCCTTAGCCTGAAACAACTCAGAGATCACGGGCTGAGGGGAACCCAAGGGATGTTGTAATTTATTAGTCGATACAGTCCCTAATAACATTGGTTTCTTTGCTGCACCTACCAAACGATCTATCGTGTTTGTTTTCTATGCCGCCCCCGGTAATCTGGCAGATGCCTTGTAGGGCACGATTCAGAATGCCAACCCGCAGCACTACGAACTTGTGCCTGGGGTGGATCCGGCTTCTGGCTCCCCCGGCTGTTCGTGTCTCACCTGAGGAAGCCCCCCTTATTGCAAGCTGCTTTAGAGAAATTTGGCACCATCACAAAAGGCCTCCAGCGGAAGGCGGGTTCTTCTGTTCTTTTCCCTGCAGCAGCGGCTGTCAATCTCGCCGACCAAATCCACAAACTCCTTGCCGAAGCCTCTCCTTGTCGTGACTCCAACAAAAAGCAAAACCTGGAGCTCTGCTGATAGTAAGCCACCAAATTCTCTTTTTTAAAAATTTTTAAAAATGTTTATTGAGCGTGAATAGCAAACATGATAACCAAGGTACATAAAAAAGACAAACTTACATGATATCCAATCTCAAATAAACAATAAATAGTGCAAATTCATATTCTATTTTACATGATATAAAAAACAGTATTCTGAGTAGCACCTCCGATTTTTACTGCAGACTGGCCTCAACTTCACAGTTAAGAAACACGCAGACTATAAATTAAAACCCCACACTTTACATTATGCAGGAAATTGCCTGAATTACATGTTGTCATTTGCATGTGTGGACAAAGCATAGCCCTCCCAAGTCAGCCTAAATTTCCGAAGCGCCCCTACCCTTTTCGCATAGGCCTCTTCAAATTGGTAGGCCCGGTCCAACTTAAGAAGCCACTGTCCCATTGTAGGCACCTTCTGGGATCTCCAATTTTGCAACACCAATGATCTGGCTACCGCTATGGCCGTGAAAACAAAATATTGCCTATGTTTTGGTAGCTGACTAATTGCATAGGATAAGCCAAATAAGGCCAACGATGTTGGGGGTAGAATTACCTTAGACATACAGTCACTGCTAAACCTAAACACCTCCTCCCAGAAGTGTTGTAGTCTAGGACATGTGAAAAATGTATGTGTCCAGTCGCCTGCCTCCGCCAGATTACATCTAAAACATTCATTCAGGATTGAAGGAAACCATTTATGTAGTCTGAGGGGAGTGTAGTAGACCAACCATCTTGAAAGAAAAGACATCCTTTTAAAGTTGGCCGCCCTCAGAGCCCTATGGCCAAGCTCGCAGACTCGTTGCCATTCCTGGATATTAAACCTGCAATTAATTTCCTGAGCAATTTTCGGGACCATTGTTTCGACGAGACTCTTATTCGTGTCCTGTCGCAGTAACCGATACCAATTACCAATACCAGTTAGATTCAACTCGAAGGCTGCTTTTAAAATTGTTCTTGCCCTCTCGTTGATTTCTTTATAATTATTCGAGAGAAAGCATATAATCTGCCTGAAGCTTAACCAGATATCACGGCTCTGGGTTCGAATTGAGCTACAAAAGCTTCCCACGTTATCAAATTAATGCCATTGTAAAAATCACCTAGCTTGCGAAAGCCAACATATTATATGGCTGCATCCCCTTTTGTGAGAGCTGAAGACCCCATAGCTCACAGTCTCGAAGAGAGAAATAAGCATGGCATGTTGGGACATTGTGAATCTTATTGAACCGCTGTATGCAATTTAGAAATATATTCACAACCTTGTATCTTGTCTTTTTTGGTAGTTTTGAAGTGCGCAGGAATGCTGGTAACTTAGTTGCCCTTTCTGTTAGCATGAGACTAAATAAAAAATTATCGAAATTCGAGGAAGGGGCCACTAGCTGAGCTATTAAACTAAATAGCGCAGCTTGATAGTAGGTAGATAAATGAGGTAGTGCAAGCCCTCCCTGCTCTACATCCAATTGCAAAATGGATAACTTAATCCGAGGTTTTTTTTTGCCCATACAGACTCACGAATCACCTTATCTACTTCATTAAAATATGAGATTGGTATTTTTAGAGGAAGATTTTAAAACAGAAATATGAGCATGGGGCCCCTCGTTACATCTGCCTGCATTCGGAACCAAGAGCATGGTCCCCTTGTTATACCCGGCCGCATTAGGGGCCTTGAGCATGGGGC
The DNA here is from genome assembly GCA_963921515.1 of Calotriton arnoldi. Lineage (NCBI taxonomy): Eukaryota > Metazoa > Chordata > Amphibia > Caudata > Salamandridae > Calotriton > Calotriton arnoldi. The sequence continues at coordinate 808,509 of CAWUFW010008343.1, forward strand.
CCCTCGTTACATCTGGCTGCATTAGGGACCAAGAGCATGGGCCCCTTGTTACACCTGGCCGCATTAGGGGCCTTGAGCATGCGGCCCCTCGTTACATCTGGCTACATTCGGAACCAAGGACGTTGGCCTCTCGTTACATCTGGCTCCATTAGGGACCAAGAGCGTGGGTCTCTTGTTACATCTGGCTTCATTAGGGACCAAGAGCGTCGGCCCCCCGTTACATCTGGCTGCATTAGGGACTGAGAGCTTGGACTCTTGTTACATCTGGCTGCATAAGGGACCAAGAGTGTGGGTCCCTCGTTACATCTGGCTGCATTACGGACCGTTAGCTTGGGCCCCTCTTTACATCTGGCTGCATTAGTGACCGAGAGCATGGGCCCCTCGTTGCATGAGCCTGAATTAGGGACAGAGAGCGTGGGCCCCTCATAACATCTGGCTGCATTAGGGACCAAGAGCATGAGCCTGCTTTAGGGACAGAGAGAGTAGGCCCCTCGTTACATCTGGCTGCGTTAGGGACCCAGAGCGTGAGCCTCTCGTTACATGTGGCTGCATTAGAGACCATGAGCGTGGGCCCCTTGTTACATCTGGCTGCACTGGGGCCAAGAGCGTGGGCCCCTTGTTACACCTGGCTGCATTAGGGATCAAAAGCCTGGGCCGTTGTTACATGAGCCTGCATTACGGACAGAAAGCGTGGGCCCCTTGTTACATCTGGGTTCATTAGGGACCAAGAGCGTGGGACCCTCATTACATCTGGCTGTGTTAGGGACCCAGAGCGTGAGCCTCTCGTTACATGTGGCTGCATTAGAGACCATGAGCGTGGGCCCCTCGTTACATCTGGCTGCATTGGGGCCAAGAGTGTGGGCGCCTTGTTACCTCTGACTGCATTAGGGACCAAGAGCGTGGGCCCCCCTCGTTTCATGTGGCTGAATTAGAGACCAACAGCGTGGGCCCCTCATTACATCTGGCTGCATTAGGGACCAAAAGCCCGGGCCGTTGTTACATGCCGGCCTTATGGACAGAGAGCTTGGGCCCCTCGTTACATCCGGATTCATTAGGGACCGAGAGCGTGGGACCCTTCTTACCAACTGGCTGCATTAGGGACCATGAGCGTGGGCCCCCTACTACATGAGGCTACACAAGGGACCAAGAGCGTGGCCCCTCGTTAAATCTGGCTGCATTAGGGACTGAAAGCGTGGGCCCTTAGTTACATCAGGCTGCATTAGGGTCCAAGAGCATGGGCCCCTGGTTACATGAGGCTGCATTAGGAACTGATAGCGTGGGCCTCTTGTTAAATGAGGCTGAATTAGGGACAGAGAGCATGGGACCCTTGTTACATCTGGTTCAAGAAAAGAACAGGTAGTAGTGTTCCCTAAAAGGGAAGTAACCGCACATCCAAAGACTATAACTGTGTTCAAAGTATCAGTACTATGCGTGACAAGTATCTGTGTTGCTATATTAGCAACCGGGTGCTATATCAGCTTCAAACACCTACTACCTGGAGGTGTCGCCTGCACATTACAAATATAACATGCATATATCGAAACAAAAAATCAAAGCTATTGCAGCACAACCATTCAACCTAACTTATTTAGTTAGCCAAAAACAATCTTGGTCATAGGTCAAAGTAATCACTTTATATAGTTCTAGATCTCTTGAGTAACGAAGATGATAAGGAAACACCAGTCCGTTCAAAGGAATCCAATCAGATCATCAAATAGAGTTTTCTTATATACTTTATTATAGTCCCAAAATTTTGTTACATCTGGCTTCTCTAGGCACCGAGAGTGTGGGCCCCTCATAACATCTGGCTGCATTAGGGACCAAGAGCATGGGCCCCTCGTTGCTTCTGGCTGTATTAGGGACGGAGAGCGTGGGCCCCTCATTACATGAGCCTGCTTTAGAGACAGATAGCGTGGGCCCCTCATTATATCTGGCTTAATTAGGGACCAAGAATGTGGCCCCCTCATAACATCTGGCTGCATTAGGGACCAAGAGCGTGGCCCCTCGTTACATCTGGCTGCATTAGGGACTGAGAGCATGGGCCCCTCATTACATCTGGCTGCATTTGGGACTAAGAGCGTGAGTCGCTCGTTACATGTTGCTGCATTAGGGACCAAGAGCCTGGGCCTCTCGTTAAGTAAGGCTGCATTAGGGACCAAGAGCGTGGCCCCTCGTTACATGTAGCTGCATTAGGGACTGAGAGCGTGAGCCATTCATTCCATGTGGCTGCATTAGGTACCCAGAGAGTGGGCCCCTCGTTACACCTGGCTGCATGAGGAACCAAGAGCGTGGGCCTTTCGTTACGTCTGGCTCCATTAGGGACCGAGAGCTTGGGCCCCTCGTTGCATCTGTCTGTATTAGGGATGGAGAGTGTGAGTCCCTCGTTACATCTGGCTGCATTAGGGACCAAGAGCGTGAGGACCGCATTACATGTGGCTGCATTAGGGACTGAGAACGTGAGCCGTTCGTTACATGTGGCTGCATTAGGGACCAGTAGTGCGGGCCCCTCTTTAGCTCAGGCTGCATTACCGACTGAGAGCTTTGGTCCCTTGTTACATCTGGCTGCATTTGAGACGAAGAGCTTGGACTCCTCGTTACTTCTGGCTGCATTAGGGATCGAGAGCATGGTCGCTTCATTACATCTGGCTGCTTTTGGGACCGAGAACGTGAGCCGCTCGTTACATGTTGCTCCATTTGGGACTGAGAGCGTGAGCCGTTCGTTACATGAGGCTGCACAAGCGACCAAGAGTGTGGGCTCCTCGTTACATATGGCTGCATTAGGGACTGAGAGCATGGTCGCTTCATTACATCTGGCTGCTTTTGGGACCGAGAACGTGAGCCGCTCGTTACATGTTGCTCCATTTGGGACTGAGAGCGTGAGCCGTTCGTTACATGTGTCTGCATTAGGGACCAGTAGTGCGGGCCCCTCTTTAGCTCTGGCTTCATGAGGGACTGAGAGCTTTGGTCCCTTGTTACATTTGGCTGTATTAGGGACCTGGAGCATGGGCCCCTCATTACATCTGGCTGCATTACAGACTGAGAGCTTTGGTCCCTCGTTAAATCTGGCTGCATTTGGGACCAAGAGCTTGGACTCATCATTACTTCTGGCTGCATTAGGGACTAGAAGCGTGAGCCGCTTGTTACATGTGGCTGCATTAGGGACTAAGAGCGTGGGCCCCTCGTTACACCTGGCTGCATTAGGGGCATGAGCTTGGGCTCTCATTACATCTGGCTGCATTAGGGACCGAGAATGTGGGCCCCTCGTTACATCTGACTGCATTAGGTACCAAGAGCGTGGGCCCCATGTTACATGTGACTTCAATTAGGGACTGAGAGCGTGAGCTGCTCGTTACATGTGGCTGCATTTGGGACCGGGAGCGTTGGCCCCCAGTTACATCTTGGTGCATTAGGGAATGAAAGCATGGGCCCCTCATAACATCTGGCTGCAATAGGGACTGAGAGCTTTGGTCCCTCTTTACATCTGGCTGCATTTGGGACCAAGAGCTTGGACTCCTTGTTACTTCTGCCTGCATTAGGAACCGAGAGCGTGGGCCCCTCATTACACTTGGCTGCATTACGGACCATGAGCGTGGGCCTCTTGTTACATCTGGCTGCATTCGCAACTGAGATTGTTGGCCTCTCGTTACATCTCTATCCATTAGGGACTGAGAGTGTGGGCCTCTTGTGGCATCTGGCAGCATTTGGAACTGAGAGCGCGGGCCTCTCGTTACATCTGGCTGCATTAGGGACCAAAAGCAAAAGCCCCTTGTAACATGTGGCTGCATTAGGACAGAGAGCGCAGGCCCTTCGTTACATCTGGCTGCATTAGGGACTAAGAGCGGGGGTCCCTTGTTACATCTGGCTGCATTAGGGACCGAGAGCACGGGCCCCTCTTTACATGTAGCTGCATTAGGGACCAAGGGCGTGGGGTCCTCATTATATAAGGCTGCATTAGGGACCAAGAGCATGGGCCCCTCGTTACATGAGGCTGCATTAGGGACCGATAGCGTGGGCCCCTGTTAGAATTAAATTAAAAGTCTGATCTGTGCTCCCATATGTAATGATTGTTAGGTTAGCCTTTGCGGCACCATTTTATACTTAGCCGCTAATTCTAGGCCATGTTTGCAACTAATTGTTCCCTGGCTCTGCAAGTAGCAGCTGTGTAGAATTCCCTGTGTCTCTGTAAGTTTGGCCTCGCTGTATAAATTAATACACTGTTTGTACTTCTGCATACCTTTCTCATGAGATGGAGCTTGCCCCCACTGGCTCAGCTGCAGGCACGGACAGAATGACCTTGCCAGAGAGATAGTGTGTGCCCGGTCTCAGACTCTTAGCTCATCTTTGTGTGCCCCCTCTGTTTCTGCTGCCTTCTGTGGAAAGTTACTGGGTGGGTGTGTCTTGTGCTCAGGCTGAAATGTATAATTGTCACCTTTATGCTTGTGAAAGGCAGTCCCTCGGCAGACATCTTAGGGTGCAAGTCAGATTGGACTCCTCTGCAGAGTATTGCTAATAAACAACTGTTTGTATTCTCTACTGTCTGACCGACTCTTCATTTTGTGGAAGACTATTAGGAGGTTGTAGATAACCCGGGTGGCCCTTTTCGGGTCACTTCCTTCAGTTGGCGCCCGAACAGGGACTCCGCAAGGTGACCCAACTCGCCCTAATCGGGTAGCAGGGTCGGGGTTGCCTCCAGTCGGTCAGGCGGATCGGGGATCCTCACACAATAAGAGCCCGGTTCTCTTGGCTGCCCGCCCATCTAATCGGGTGACTCCTCGTCTAGTGGTCACCGGCTGGGGTCCTGAGAAGGCGAAACCTTGGATTTGACCGTTTGGTCCGAAGAGTCGGCAGTGGAGAATAATCTTGCTTGACCTGAGTGCACCAGGTGAGTGATTTGAATTCTTGGAAAAATGTGGCGCCATGGTTGAACGGCACGAGCCTACGGGCTGTGTCTGGTACAGTCTCCGGACTGTCTTGTCTTGATCTTGGGGGGTTTGCGGACCCTTAAAAGACACAGAGTGTTTGTGAACAGTCTACCAGGACAACTGGAAATTCGGCCCACTCTTGAAAAGGTCTGAGACTGTTTGCGAGCAATCTGCCAGGCCTACTGGAAATTCGGCCTATTCTTGAAAAGGTCTGGGGCTAGAGCCTGTCTTCTTGTCTTTGTACAGTCTTTGGACTGTCTTGTCTTGGTACAGTCTCTGGACTGTCTTGTCTTGGTGCAGTCTGAGGACTGACTTGTTTTGGTTCAGGCTAGAGCCTGACTTGTTTTGGTTCAGTCTGAGGATTGACTTGCCATGGTGCAGTCTGAGGACTGCTCTTGAGAGCTCTTTTTGTCTGTGAGTGTGTTTTGTGAATATGGTGCACCATCAATTTGTTTTTGGTATGGTCTGAGGAGTGTGTTTTGGAACAAAGTACTTGTAATTCCTTTGCCAGGCAAAATAATGCATTTGGGCCCTTTCTTGAAAATACCTGGAATGAGCTTAATTTGTCCTCAACCGGCGCCTCCTTTTGAATAATAAAAAAAAAAAAAAAGTGATGATGTATATATATATATATATGTTTGTTTTCTTTTTTTTGTTTTTACATAGGATGAGTGGTGTGAGAAAGGACGAAGCAATGTGTAATGGGAGAGAATGTGAAGTGAGACAGTTAGAGGGCATGATGTAATAAAAAATGAAAAGAAAAAAAAAAGAGAAAAGAAGGGGTGCGCTGATGGCGCCCAGATCTCAAATTTAGCTTTGGACATTGAAAAATGGCAAAAGCTGTTTTGAGCTACAGACATGATGTTGTATTTTTAAAGTTTGGTACATGAAAGTAAAAAATGAATGAATGGGCCTTGCGCAGATGCTGATGTGTTTAGTTTGGAATTGACCTCGCAATATAACTTGTATTTAATTTGGAAAAGGTGTTTTAAGCATTTCAGGCAACACGTATTTATGCTGAATAAAAGGGATTTTCAAAGTTGAAATGCACAGCTTGTGTTCAGCTTGGTTTGGCAGACTTACTGCGGCCTTTTTGGCCTTGAGATAGGAGTGGAATTTCTCTCGCTGGTACTGTTCGTTTTTTTTTTTTTTTTTTCCCCTTCATGAAAAGGACGCATGCAGACATACACGGCCTTATCTGTAGAAGGGAAAAAAGGAGGCAGTCTATGTTAGATTTCTTTTGAGCATGGCTGAAGGAGGTTAATAGAGGCGAAAAAGGATGGAAAGGAGAGTGGGGCTTGCTTGGATGTTTCAGCCTGATGATGCTCAATTAATTAATTAATTAATTCATGATCGATTTGAGTGTGTTGCATTTAGATTTGACCTCATTATAGAATGTGCATTTAATTTGAAAAATGTGTTTTCAACATTCAAGGTAGCGTGTATTGGTGCTGAATAAAAAGGCATTTTGAAAGCGTAGTGGGAAGTCTGAAAAACATAACTCGTGAATTCAGTTTGTTCTGGCCTTGAGATAAGAAAGGAATTCCCAAGGAGGGGGCTCATGGGCAGGGAGACATGAGAAGCAGGACGGATTTAGGAGGAAAAAATGTGATGGTACAGAGAGGGTTTGCTCAGGAAAGTTGTTTGCAGGGAAGTTTTAGAGAAAGTTCTAGCAACAATAGGTTCGTTTGAGAAAAGGTTACCAATTAGTTGCTTGTGACTTAGGCCTGACAGGAAAAGATTAGTTTTGGCGAACAAAAAAAAAAAAGGGCACAGATTACTGTGCACCAGATGATGTTAAAAATAAGATTCTTGATGAGTATGTACAGTTTAAAAGGGCCCAGCAGGACACAGCCATAGCATTGTTTTCAGAAATGACAGTTTGCAAATATACCTCTGATTTTATTGCTTTCAATATTCTGCTGTCCAGGCTGTGTTGGCTATGGCACATGTGTCTTCCCCTATTATAACGGTTGGTACACTGGCACGCATATTACCCTGAGGCTGCATTAGGGACCAATAGTGAGGGCCCCTCTTTACATGTGGCTGTATTTGGGACCAAGAGCATTGGCCCCTTGTTACATGTAGCTGCATTAGGGACAGAGAGCGCTGACCCTTCATTATATCTGGCTGCATTTGGGACCAATAACCTGTGCCCTTTGTTGCATTTGGCTGCATTAGGGACCAGGAGTGTGGGCACCTCGTTACATGTGGCTGCATTAGGGACCTAGAGTGTGGGCCCCTCTTACATGTGGCTGTATTAGTGACAGAGAGCGTAGGCCCCTCGTTACATCTAGCTGCATTAGGGACCGAGAGTGTGGGCCCCTCATTATATGTGGCTGTATTAGGGACTGAGAGTGTGGGCCCCTCGTTACATCTGGGTGCATTAGGGACCTAGAGTGTGGGCCCCTCATTACATGTGGCTGTATTAGTGACAGAGAGCGTGGGCCCCTCGTTACATCTAGCTGCATTAGGGACCGAGAGTGTGGGCCCCTCATTACATGTGGCTGTATTAGGGACCAAGAGTGTGGGCCCCTCGTTACTCCTGGGTGCATTAGCGACCAAGAGCGTGGGGCCCTCGTTAAATGTGGCTGCATTAGGGACCGAGAGCGTGAGCCCCTCGTTACTCCTGGCTGCATTAGGGACCGAGAGCGTGAGCCCCTCGTTACTCCTGGCTGCATTTGGGACCGAGAGCGTGAGTCCCTCGTTACTCCTGGCTGCATTTGGGACCGAGAGCGTGAGCCCCTCGTTACTCCTGGCTGCATTTGGGACCGAGAGCGTGGGGTCCTCATTATTTGAGGCTGCTTTAGGGACGAAGAACGCAAGCCCCTCCTTACATGAGGCTGCATTAGGGCTATGACTAGCAGGGTTTTGTTGATATTCCAGCTACATGATTGAGTTGATCTGTGGCCAGTGGGAAATCTGTTGATACAAGTGTGTATCTTACACTGTTTGCCACATAGAAGGTCACTCTGGGTCAGGGTCCGGTACAGCGGTAGTGGGTTGCTTGAGTCTGCAGGGCTGAGCTCAGGGCCTTTAAGATTCTTTTAATACCCGTCTTTTCTCATCTACTTTGAGTGACTGAGATGCCAGCGCCTCTGCGACTATGCCAAGCGTCCTGCACACGGCTTTCATTAAACCCAGAATGGGTTGAGCTGGCGGAGTCTTAAATTCTCTAGGGGCCCTTTTAAGAGGTTTGAGGGGCAGGACCCCTTCCAGACGCGCCCTAGCGTTGCTGCACTGTGTCTTCCTCCAGAGGATCCCTTCTGATGCTCTGAATCTACCTGAGCCTCCTGTCATTGAGATCAGCTGGTTCAGCTCTCCTGGTATCTGGTGTGAGAGGTCTGCTCTGCACAGGAGCTTCTGGACTGGCATCCAGCTAAGAGTGAGTGTTTTAATTAACAAAGCCTTCCCAAAATGGTTGCTATTCTGCGGGCTTGGGGTTCTTCTCCGGAGACCCCTCAGTTCCAAAAGAACAATCCCTCAGTGTAGGGTAACCCGCCTGCACCTCAGCACCTCCACAGGCTCCTCCTACACCTTTGTGGGGTAGGGGTGGGACCAACACACTGATAACTCACAGAAGCCCATGAGGGGTGGCTGCTAGCCTCAGGGACTGCTCTCCTGTGTGTGTGTGTGTCAATCGAACTGGGTCATTGGACTTCAGGGGCAGGTGGCCATGAATATGTGTCGCCTTTCTGATGCCTTGGACAGTTTTATTTTACTTTGTTTTCCACGAGGGTTAGTCTGATTTCTCTGTGTAGTTCTTTGAGGGGTGACAGCCATTTCTGACCTCCAGACAGGCACATGTTCGACTTGTGTGGCCTGGATTGCGCGTGCTCTGACCTCTGGTAGCAGTCAGGACTATATGTGATGACACATGGACATCTCAATTCTACTTTTCAACATTTATGTCACCCCTCTGATCAAACTAATCCCGTCCTGTGGCTTTTCAGTCATTTTATATGCTGAAGACACTCAGATAGTAGTGTTGGTCTCCTCTAACATCAAAGAGATGGCCAGACAGGTCAGCAACTCCATGAGCAAAGCCGTCAGTTGGATGCAGAGAAACTGCTTGATGCTTAGGGGCCCACCGACATCTCTAACCGTGGTCAGACCACTGCATTATGATGCGGTCAAACCGCATTGGCCCAGAAACCGACCGACACCTTCTGATGGGCTCAAGGAGCCCGTAAAGTGGTCGGTCCACTCGCATTTCTCACAGTGGAGGCGGTGCCTTGTCAGGCACCGCCATGGCGATTACGATCCTTTCTGCCAGCCATTTCATGTTGGTTCTTCGAACGTGAAAAGGCTAGCGGAAAGGCTTTTATTGAGCCCCTAGCAGGGCCCCTGTCCACCATGGCCCTCTGCTTGGTGCCCTGGGGTTCACCTGTGATGCCCCCCTAAACATCTCTGCAACCTGTGGCAGGCACCGCAAGCCCAAATGCCTTGTTGCATTGGGGCTTCTGCAGCAGCCTTTTTCCGGGCCGCAGCATAAGCCTCAATACAACGATGCATGTTTCCAACCACCTCCACAGTGGCCGGAATCCTAATTTGATGGGCGGGACCACCAACTAACTACCTGTCGGTCGGTCCTGTTCCCGCAATAATGGCGGACTGACGCTCGCCCGACCGCCATCATAATCAGCCCCTTAATCCTAAAAAGACTGAGGTACTCCTATTCAGCAGTGACACCTCCGTTTAGAGTATCGCCCGGTGGCCTCCGAATCTTGGTGCACTTCCACCACAAATCCAAAAAGCCAAATATCTAGGGGTCTTTCTGTCCTTCGAAGACCACATTAACCAGGTGACATCCTCTTGCTTTCTCACATTAAGAATCCTGAAACAAATGTTTTCTTTTATCCCTACAGATCTGCAGACAAAGGTCATTGTAGCCTCAGTGATCTCAAAGCTAGACCACTGTATTACTCTGTAGGTGGGCACCCAGCAACGCCTACTAAAAAAAACTACAGATTCTTCAAAACATGGCAGCCCACACACCAACGAAACTACCTAAATTCAGATCTGTCCCAAAAACTATTTGCAAGTGTAAGGCCTCGAGTTTGGCCCATAAGGTCCTTCACAATGTTGGCCCTGTTTTTTTTCCCCAAACATCTTCCAATGGCATGTACCTACTTGCAATTTGCACTCCAGCTCCGTGAGAAGGGTCGGTTGGGGAGGCAGGAGCTTCTCCTACTCCACATGTGAGTGGTGGAAATCACTGCCTGGCCCTCTCAGACTACAGGCAGAGTTGGGCAAATTCAGAAAGCAGTTGAAAACCTGGCCTTTTAGGTCGAGCCTGAGCCAGCGCACAAGCGCTGCTCTGGCGATCTGTTGTAGGTAGAGTACGGAGGAGAAGCCCCACCCACTACCCGCCCATATTTTTTATTGGCTTGTGTCTTTGTTCTTCATAAATGCTGGCCTCTGATTCCTTAATAGGCTTGTTAGTCCCTCCTTAGTACGGCCATGTCGTCATTTATATCCTCCCATGGCTACTTGCCCCTTTACTTCGGTTCTTACACCGTGAGCACTATATTCTTTATGGAGTTTGTCCTACTTGAGGCAGGACGACGTGCTTTGTTTACATTCAGCGCGCTGTGCGCGCTTTCACTTTTGAAGCTGCTGGAACAATCGCGACCGCTTGTTGGACCCGCCAGCACCCGCGAAGTGACCGCTGCCCGAGTGGTGTCTTATCTGAGCTGGCACTATAGTCAGGCAGTGCACAGCCATTATGGCTATGCTCATGTCAGAGAGTTTCTCTTGTTCCGATGGTAAAAATTGTTATAAATTAAATTAAACTTTTAAGGGCCGCGTTGTTGCATCAGACTAACACACAATAGTATATAAACACTCCACCCAATTCAGCAAAATAAGGGTCTATAACCAGTATTTTTACTGGGTGGAGATTATGCAGCTACACTAGTAAGCAAAGTGTAACCAAACATCCTTTTACCTGACACTCACCTGCAATCTCACTACCGGAGGACCAGCAAAAACGGCACCAACACAGACCCGGAAGTTTCTTAGCTGAGTCACACCAGCTCCCACTCTGCCACTTTACAAAGTACACTGCAGACCAAACGCTGGCGCCAGGGAAGAACTACGTGCACCCAGAGAGGACAAACTAGAGCCGTACAACACCTATGCGAAAGCAAGTGCCGGAAGGGAAAAGGGACAACTGGTGTTAAATGTGTGCTTAAAAGCGCTAAACCGAGGGAAGCATTCCAATTCCAGGACGCTTGTCTTTTCACAAGAAAGTAGGGGAACTGTTTTACTTAAATCAAAAAAGCATGAGCATGTCGCGCTCCTCAGATCCCTCCCATTTCACCCACTGTCCACAGTCCTTCAAATGACAGAACTCTTTGGGTGAACAAGCCCTGGAGCCTGGGCCATCAGGAATGCCTGTATAAGAGCAGAACCGACCACCTCTGGTTGAGGAAACTCTTGAGCACAGCGTTCTTTAAACAGCTGTTCGCCTAAACATGCAGTGACAACAGCACTGGCAGAGAAAGGCTAAATAGAGGTGCCAATGTTTGTATTTGGTTGCAAGCTTCCTTCCCATGTCCTTTTCTGCTGCTTTAGTGGTGCAGCGCATGATGTTAGTACCTACAACACTCCTGGATGGATAAATATGTTTTAGGAGAGATTCCGTTGTTTAGGCTTAGTAAATGTAATTTCAAGTAAATTAAAAAAGTAAAACTAAATATTACAATCATCGGTCCCTTCACTGTAATTCAACAACATATACTACCCAAAGAGATATCTCACCCACAGCCACCAAGAAACACTGGCACACAGGAGATGTGTACACTGATCTCCCACCAAGAAACACTGGCACACAGGAGATGTCTACATTGATCTCCCACCAAGAAACACTAGCACACAGGAGATGTCTACACTGATCTCCCACCAAGAAACACTGGCACACAGGAGATGTCTACACTGATCTCCCACCAAGAAACACTGGCACACAGGAGATGTGTACACTGATCTCCCACCAAGAAACACTGGCACATAGGAGACGTGTACACTGATCTCCTACTGAAAAACACCAGCACACAGGAGACGTCTACACTGATCTACCACCAAGAAACACCGGCACACAGGAGACGTCTACACTGATCTACCACCAAGAAACACTGGCACACAGGAGATGTCTACACTGATCTCCCACCAAGAACCACTGGCACACAGGAGATGTCTACACTGATCTCCTACCAAGAAACACTGGCACACAGGAGATGTCTACACTGATCTCCCACCAAGAAACACTGGCACACAGGAGATGTGCACACTGATCTCCCACCAAGAAACACTGGCACACAGGAGATGTGCACACTGATCTCCCACCAAGAAACACTGGCACACAGGAGATGTGCACACTGATCTCCCACCAATAAACACTGGCACACAGGAGATGTCTACACTGATCTACCACCAAGAAACACTGGCACACAGGAGATGTCTACACTGATCTCCCACCAAGAACCACTGGCACACAGGAGATGTCTACACTGATCTCCCACCAAGAACCACTGGCACACAGGAGATGTCTACACTGATCTCCCACCAAGAAACACTGGCACACAGGAGATGTGCACACTGATCTCCCACCAAGAAACACTGGCACACAGGAGATGTGCACATTGATCTCCCACCAATAAACACTGGCACACAGGAGATGTCTACACTGATCTCCCACCAAGAAGCACTGGCACACAGGAGATGTCTACACGGATCTCCCACCAAGAAACACTGGCACACAGGAGATGTGCACACTGATCTACCACCAAGCAACACTAGCACACAGGAGATGTGTACACTGATCTACCACCAAGAAACACTAGCCACAGGCGATGTACACACTGATCTCTCAACTAGAAACACTGGCACAGAGGAGTCGTGTAAACTGATCTCCAATCAAGAAACACCAGCACACAGGAGTTGTGTACATTGATCTCCCACCAAGAAACTCCAGCACACAGCAGACGTGCACACTGATCTCCCACCCAGAAACACCAGCACACAGGAGTCGTGTAAACTGATCTCTGATCAAGAAACACCAGCTCACAGGAGTAGTGTACATTGATCTCCCACCAAGAAACACTAGCACACAGGAGACGTGTACACTGATCTCCCACCAAGAAACACTAGCACACAGGAGATGTGTACTCTGATCTCCCACCAAGAAACACTAGCACACAGGAGACGTGTACACTGATCTCCCACCAAGAAACACCAGCAAACAGGAGTTGTGTACATTGATCTCCCACCAAGAAACACTAGCACACAGGAGACGTGTACACTGATCTCCTATCAAGAAACACCAGCACACAGGAGTCATGTAAACTGATCTCCGATCAAGAAACACCAGCACACAGGAGTCGTGTAAACTGATCTCCGATCAAGAAACACCAGCACACAGGATTCGTGTAAACTGATCTCCGATCAAGAAACACCAGCACACAGGAGTCGTGTAAACTGATCTCCGGTCAAGAAACACCAGCACACAGGAGTCGTGTAAACTGATCTCTGATCAAGAAACACCAGCACACAGGAGTTGTGTGCATTGATCTCCCACCAAGAAACACTAGCACACAGGAGATGTCTACACTGATCTCCCACCAAGAAACACTGGCACACAGGAGATGTCTACACTGATCTCCCACCAAGAAACACTGGCACACAGGAGATGTGTACACTGATCTCCCACCAAGAAACACTGGCACACATGCGACGTGTACACTGATCTCCCACTGAAAAACACCTCACACAGGAGACGTCTACACTGATCTACCACCAAGAAACACTGGCACACAGGAGATGTCTACACTGATCTCCCACCAAGAAACACTGGCACACAGGAGATGTCTACACTGATCTCCCACAAAGAAACACTGGCACACAGGAGATGTCTACACTGATCTCCCACCAAGAAACACTGGCACACAGGAGATGTCTATAATGATCTCCCACCAAGAAACACTAGCACACAGGAGATGTCTACACTGATCTCCCACCAAGAAACACTGGCACACAGGAGATGTCTACACTGATCTCCCACCAAGAAACACTGGCACACAGGAGATGTGTACACTGATCTCCCACCAAGAAACACTGGCACACAGGAGACGTGTACACTGATCTCCTACTGAAAAACACCAGCACACAGGAGACGTCTACACTGATCTACCACCAAGAAACACCGGCACACAGGAGACGTCTACACTGATCTACCACCAAGAAACACTGGCACACAGGAGATGTCTACACTGATCTCCCACCAAGAACCACTAGCACACAGGAGATGTCTACACTGATCTCCCACCAAGAAACACTGGCACACAGGAGATGTGCACACTGATCTCCCACCAAGAAACACTGGCACACAGGAGATGTGCACACTGATCTCCCACCAAGAAACACTGGCACACAGGAGATGTGCACACTGATCTCCCACCAAGAAACACTGGCACACAGGAGATGTGCACACTGATCTGCCACCAATAAACTCTGGCACACAGGAGATGTGTACACTGATCTCCCACCAATAAACACTGGCACACAGGAGATGTCTACACTGATCTCCCACCAAGAAGCACTGGCACACAGGAGATGTCTACACGGATCTCCCACCAAGAAACACTGGCACACAGGAGATGTGCACACTGATCTCCCACTAAGAAACACTAGCACACAGGAGATGTGCACACTGATCTACCACCAAGAAACACTAGCACACAGGAGATGTGTACACTGATCTACCACCAAGAAACACTAGCAAACAGGCGATGTACACACTGATCTCCCACCTAGAAACACTGGCACAGAGGAGTCGTGTAAACTGATCTCCAATCAAGAAACACCAGCACACAGGAGTTGTGTACATTGATCTCCCACCAAGAAACTCCAGCACACAGCACACGTGCACACTGATCTCCCACCCAGAAACACCAGCACACAGGAGATGTGTACACTGATCTCCCACCAAGAAACACTAGCACACAGGAGACGTGTACACTGATCTCCCACCAAGAAACACCAGCAAACAGGAGTTGTGTACATTGATCTCCCACCATGAAACACTAGCACACAGGAGACGTGTACACTGATCTCCTATCAAGAAACACCAGCACACAGGAGTCGTGTAAACTGATCTCCGATCAAGAAACACCAGCACACAGGAGTCGTGTAAACTGATCTCCGATCAAGAAACACCAGCACACAGGATTCGGTGTAAACTGATCTCCGATCAAGAAAAACCAGCACACAGGAGTCGTGTAAACTGATCTCCGGTCAAGAAACACCAGCACACAGGAGTCGTGTAAACTGATCTCTGATCAAGAAACACCAGCACACAGGAGTTGTGTGCATTGATCTCCCACCAAGAAACACTAGCACACAGGAGATGTCTACACTGATCTCCCACCAAGAAACACTGGCACACAGGAGATGTCTACACTGATCTCCCACCAAGAAACACCAGCACACAGGAGTTGTGTGCATTGATCTCCCACCAAGAAACACTAGCACACAGGAGATGTCTACACTGATCTCCCACTGAAAAACACCAGCACACAGGAGACGTCTACACTGATCTACCACCAAGAAACACCGACACACAGGAGACGTCTACACTGATCTACCACCAAGAAACACTGGCACACAGGAGATGTCTACACTGATCTCCCACCAAGAAACACTGGCACACAGGAGATGTCTACACTGATCTCCCACCAAGAAACACTTGCACACAGGAGATGTCTACACTGATCTCCCACCAAGAAACATTGGCACACAGGAGATGTCTATAATGATCTCCCACCAAGAAACACTAGCACACAGGAGATGTCTGCACTGATCTCCCACCAAGAAACACCGGCACACAGGAGATGTCTACACCGATCTCCCACCAAGAAACACTGGCACACAGGAGATGTGTACACTGATCTCCCACCAAGAAACACTGGCACACAGGAGACGTGTACACTGATCTCCCACTGAAAAACACCAGCACACAGGAGACGTCTACACTGATCTACCACCAAGAAACACCGGCACACAGGAGACGTCTACACTGATCTACCACCAAGAAACACTGGCACACCGGAGATGTCTACACTGATCTCCCACCAAGAAACACTGGCACACAGGAGATGTCTGCACTGATCTCCCACCAAGAAACACTGGAACACAGGAGATGTCTACACTGATCTCCCACCAAGAAACACTGGCACACAGGAGATGTGTACACTGATCTCCCACCAAGAAACACTGGCACACAGGAGACGTGTACACTGATCTCCCACTGAAAAACACCAGCACACAGGAGACGTCTACACTGATCTACCACCAAGAAACACCGGCACACAGGAGACGTCTACACTGATCTACCACCAAGAAACACTGGCACACCCGAGATGTCTACACTGATCTCCCACCAAGAAACACTGGCACACAGGAGATGTCTACACTGATCTCCCACCAAGAAACACTGGCACACAGGAGATGTGTACACTGATCTCCCACCAATAAACACTGGCACACAGGAGATGTCTACACGGATCTCCCACCAAGAAACACCGGCACACAGGAGATGTGCACACTGATCTACCACCAAGAAACACCGGCACACAGGAGACGTCTACACTGATCTACCACCAAGAAACACTGGCACACCGGAGATGTCTACACTGATCTCCCACCAAGAAACACTGGCACACAGGAGATGTCTACACTGATCTCCCACCAAGAAACACTGGCACACAGGAGATGTGTACACTGATCTCCCACCAATAAACACTGGCACACAGGAGATGTCTACACGGATCTCCCACCAAGAAACACCGGCACACAGGAGATGTGCACACTGATCTACCACCAAGAAACACTAGCACACAGGAGATGTGTACACTGATCTACCACCAAGAAACACTAGCACACAGGCGATGTACACACTCAATCAATCAATCATGTCACTTATAAAGCGCACTACATACCCGCGAGGGTCTCAAGGCGCTGGGGGAAGAGGGGGGTGGTGCTGCTACTGATCGAAGAGCCAGGTCTTGAGGAGTCTTCTGAAGGCCAGTAGGTCTTGGGTCTGTCGGAGGTTGGTGGGGAGGGTGTTTCAGGTCTTGGCGGCGAGGTGGGAGAAGGATCTGCCGCCGGCGGTCGTTTTCCGGATGCGGGGGACTGTGGCGAGGGCGAGGCTGGTCGAGCGGAGCTGGCGGGTGGGGGTGTAGAAGCTGAGTCATCTGTTGAGGTAGGCTGGTCCGGAGTTGTGGAGTGCTTTGTGTGCGTGGGTGAGGAGCTTGAAGGTTATCCTATTGTTGACAGGGAGCCAGTGCAGGTCTCTCAGGTGGGGTGTGATGTGGCTGCGTCGGGGGATGTCGAGGATAAGACGTGCAGAGGCGTTCTGGATGCGTTGCAGCCGTCTCAGGAGCTTAGCCGTCGTTCCTGCGTAGAGGGCGTTTCCGTAGTCCAGCCTGCTGGTGACGAGGGCCTGGGTGACTGTTTTTCTTGTTTCGGTGGGGATCCACTTGAAGATCCTGCGGAGCATTCGGAGGATGTTGAAGCAGGATGAGGAAACGGCGTTGACCTGCTTAGTCATGGAGAGGGTGGGGTCGAGGATGAACCCTAGGTTGCGTACGTGGTCGGTGGATGGCGGGGCTGTTCCCAGTGATGTTGGCCACCAGGAGTCGTCCCAGGCTGAAGGGTTGGAACCAAGGATGAGGACCTCCGTCTTGTCCGAGTTCAGCTTCAGGCGGCTGGTCCTCATCCATTCGGCGACGGCCTTCATTCCTTCGTGGAGGTGGGCTTTGGCGGTGTGAGGGTCTTTGGTGAGGGAGAGGATCAGCTGGGTGTCGTCGGCGTAGGAGATGATGTTGAGGTTGTGCTGTCGGGCGACGTGGGCGAGGGGTGCCATGTAGATGTTGAACAGCGTTGGGCTGAGGGAGGAGCCTTGGGGTACGCCGCAGATGATCTTGGTGGCCTTGGATCGGAAGGGGGCGAGGCGGACGCTTTGTGTTCTGCCGGAAAGGAAGGATGTGGTCCAGTCCACGGCCTTCTCTTGGATCCCGGCGTCGTGAAGGCGTGTTCGTAGTGTGTGGTGGCAGACCGTGTCGAAGGCGGCTGATAGGTCCAGGAGGATGAGGGCTGCTGTTTCTCCGTTGTCTAGCAGGGTCCTGATGTCATCGGTGGCGGCGATGAGGGCGGTTTCGGTGCTGTGGTTGCTGCGGAAGCCGGACTGGGAAGGGTCCATGATGTTGTTCTCCTCGAGGTAGCGGGTCAGTTGTTTGTTGACGATTTTCTCGGTGACCTTCGCGGGGAACGGGAGCAGAGAGATGGGTCGGAAGTTCTTGAGGTCCTTGGGGTCTGCCTTGGGTTTCTTGAGTAAGGCGGTGATCTCGGCGTGCTTCCAGCTTTCCGGGAAGGTTGCTGTCTCGAAGGAGATGTTGATTATTTTCCGGAGATGGGGCGCGATGGCTGTACTGGCTTTGTTGAAGATGTGGTGAGGGCACGGGTCTAGCGGTGAACCGGAGTGGATGGTGTTCATGATCTCGCTGGTGTCCTCGTCGTTGATGTTGGTCCAGGAGAGCAGGCGGTTGGTGGTTGTGGGGGCAGTGGTCTCGGTGGTTGCCGGGCGGTCGTGGTGTTGAAGCTGTCGTGGATGTCGGCGATTTTGCGGTGGAAGGAGGTGGCCAGTGAGTCGCACAGGTCTTGCGACGGCTGGATGTCGTTGGTGTTGGAGCTGGGGTTGGAGAGTTCCTTCACGATGTTGAAGAGCTCTTTGCTGTTGTGTGCGTTGTTGTCTAGGCGGTCTTTGAGTGAGGCCCTTTTGGCGGATCTGATGAGGTGATGGTGATTGCGGGTGGCGCTCTTGTGGGCGGCGTAGCTGTCCGCTGTCCGTTCGTGGAGCCAGATCTTCTCCAGTTTTCGGCATGTTCGTTTGGAGGCCTGGAGGTCTTCGGTGAACCAGGTGGCTTTCTTGCTGGTGTGGCTGTTGGGCGGATTCTTGAGCGGGGCGAGGGTGTTGGCGCAGTCGTCGATCCACTGTCTGAGGTTGCGGGCGGCGGTGTCGGAGGGTTCGGCGGGTGGGCTCAGGGCGAGGTTGTGGTTAGCTGGTCTTCCGTGACTCTGCTCCAGCAGCGGCGAGGCATTTGTTCGGTGCGG
This sequence comes from Calotriton arnoldi, assembly GCA_963921515.1. Classification (NCBI taxonomy): domain Eukaryota; kingdom Metazoa; phylum Chordata; class Amphibia; order Caudata; family Salamandridae; genus Calotriton; species Calotriton arnoldi. The sequence goes on from CAWUFW010008343.1 coordinate 827,600, forward strand.
TGGTGCGTGGTGGGCTTCCTGTAGGTGAAGTGGATGCAGTGGTGGTCAGTCCAGTGGGGTTCGGAGGTGTGGTTGAAGGAGACATGTGGGCTTGCGGAAAAGATGGAGTCTAGCGTGTGGCCGGCGGCGTGGGTGGGTGTAGTCACGAGCTGTCTGAGTCCGAGGGTGGCGAGGTTGTCGATCAGGGTGGTGGAGTTGGTGTCCTTGTTGTTCTCGAGGTGGAAGTTCAGGTCCCCGAGGAGGATGTAGTCCGTGGAGGCGATGGCGTGTGTGTGCTGGCGAAGTCAGCGATGGAATCGCTGAACTGTGGTCGGGGTCCGGGGGTCTGTAGATGAGGGTTCCTCTGAGGGTGGTGTTGGGATCGGTGTGGATCTGGAAGTGCATGTGTTGGCGGTGCTGAGGGTGTCGTCGGTGTTGGTTGAGACTCTGAGGGTGTTCCTGTGGACGATGGCGATGCCTCCTCCGACTCCGTTGGTGCGGTCCCTGTGGGTGATCTTGTATCCGTCCGGGATGGCAATGGCGATGTCGGGGGCTGAAGCGGGATTCAGCCAGGTCTCCGTCAGGAATGCGACGTCTGGGGAGGTTGAGTCGAGAAGGTCCCAGAGTTCGATGGCGTGTTTGCGGGCGGAGCGGGTATTGAGGAGGATGCATCTGAGGTAGTTGGGTTCTTTCCTGGGCGGTGGTTTGGCGTGGCGGGTGCTGGCGAAGCTGCAGTTCCGGCAGGTGAAGGGCCCTTGGGTGCGCTTCGGGGTGGCCTGGTAGCAGGCGTGATCTTTTCCGGGGTTGAGTGCGTGGAGGGTGCTGGCGTCGTATCGGCGTCTGTTGATGTGGCGGGCGCGGGGGATGCCCGGACCAGGGGGTCTGGCGCTGGGCGCGGCCACGGCGCAGACGGGCGCAGACGGGCGCAGACGGGCGCAGACGGGCTTGCCTTAGGCGCGCCTTTGGCGCGCCAGCGGCTCGGCCGCACAGCGGCCGCCATAAATGGGGAGATGGGAGGGAGGAGCAGGGAATGGGGCAGCGAATGGGCAGTGAGGGGGCGGGGCCGCAGGAGCGCAGCGGCGGGAAACAGGCACAGAAAGGAAAAAAAAAACACAATCAGGGGCAGCAAGGGGGCACAGAAAGGAAAAAACGATCACAATCAGGGGCAGCAAGGGGGCACAGAAAGGAAAAAACGATCACAATCAGGGGCAGCAAGGGGGCACAGAAAGGAAAAAACGATCACAATCAGGGGCAGCAAGGGGCACAGAAAGGAAAAACGAGCACAATCAGGGGCAGCAAGGGGGCACAGAAAGGAAAAAAACGATCACAATCAGGGGCAGCAAGGGGGCACAGAAAGGAAAAACGATCACAATCAGGGGCAGCAAGGGGGCACAGAAAGGAAAAAACGATCACAATCAGGGGCAGCAAGGGGGCACAGAAAGGAAAAAACGATCACAATCAGGGGCAGCAAGGGGGCACAGAAAGGAAAAAACGAGCACAATCAGGGGCAGCAAGGGGGCACAGAAAGGAAAAAACGAGCACAATCAGGGGCAGCAAGGGGGCACAGAAAGGAAAAAAACGATCACAATCAGGGGCAGCAAGGGGGCACAGAAAGGAAAAAACGATCACAATCAGGGGCAGCAAGGGGGCACAGAATGGAAAAAACGATCACAATCAGGGGCAGCAAGGGGGCACAGAAAGGAAAAAACGAGCACAATCAGGGGCAGCAGCAGGGCACACAGACGGAGCTGTGTGGTGGGGGAGCGACCTACCAGTCAAGGTCAGGGGTCGCTCCCCTAGAAACACTGGCACAGAGGAGTCGTGTAAATTGATCTCCAATCAAGAAACACCAGCACACAGGAGTTGTGTACATTGATCTCCCACCAAGAAACTCCAGCACACAGCAGACGTGCACACTGATCTCCCATCCAGAAACATCAGCACACAGGAGTCGTGTAAACTGATCTCTGATCAAGAAACACCAGCTCACAAGAGTAGTGTACATTGATCTCCCACCAAGAAACACTAGCACACAGGAGACGTGTACACTGATCTCCCACCAAGAAACACTAGCACACAGGAGATGTGTACACTGATCTCCCACCAAGAAACACTAGCACACAGGAGACGTGTACACTGATCTCCCACCAAGAAACACCAGTACACAGGAGTCGTGTAAATTGATCTCCGATCAAGAAACACCAGCACACAAGAGTTGTGTAAACTGATCTCCGATCAAGAAATACCAGCACACAGGATTCGTGTAAACTGATCTCCGATCAAGAAACACCAGCACACAGGAGTCGTGTAAACTGATCTCCCACCAAGAAACACCAGCACACAGGAGTTGTGTGCATTGATCTCCCTCCAAGAAACACTAGCACACAGGAGATGTCTACACTGATCTCCTACCAAGAAACACTGGCACACAGGAGATGTCTACACTGATCTCCCACCAAGAAACACTGGCACACAGGAGATGTGTACACTGATCTACCACCAAGAAACACTGGCACACAGGAGACGTGTACACTGATCTCCCACTGAAAAACACCAGCACACAGGAGACGTCTACACTGATCTACCACCAAGAAACACCGGCACACAGGAGACGTCTACACTGATCTACCACCAAGAAACACTGGCACACAGGAGATGTCTACACTGATCTCCCACCAAGAAACACTGGCACACAGGAGATGTCTACACTGATCTCCCACCAAGAAACACTGGCACACAGGAGATGTCTACACTGATCTCCCACCAAGAAACACTGGCACACAGGAGATGTGCACACTGATCTCCCACCAAGAAACACTGGCACACAGGAGATGTGCACACTGATCGCCCACCAAGAAACACTGGCACACAGGAGATGTGCACACTGATCTCCTACCAAGAAACACTGGCACACAGGAGATGTGCACACTGATCTGCCACCAATAAACACTAGCACACAGGAGACGTGTACACTGATCTCCCACCAATAAACACTGGCACACAGGAGATGTTTACACTGATCTCCCACCAAGAAACACTGGCACACAGGAGACGTCTACACGGATCTCCCACCAAGAAACACTGGCACACAGGAGATGTGCACACTGATCTCCCACTAAGAAACACTAGCACACAGGAGATGTGCACACTGATCTACCACCAAGAAACACTAGCACACAGGAGATGTGTACACTGATCTACCACCAAGAAACACTAGCACACAGGCGATGTACACACTGATCTCCCACCTAGAAACACTGGCACAGAGTAGTCGTGTAAACTGATCTCCAATCAAGAAACACCAGCACACAGGAGTTGTGTACATTGATCTCCCACCAAGAAACTCCAGCACACAGCAGACGTGCACACTGATCTCCCACCCAGAAACACCAGCACACAGGAGTCGTGTAAACTGATCTCTGATCAAGAAACACCAGCTCACAGGAGTAGTGTACATTGATCTCCCACCAAGAGAAACTAGCACACATGAGACGTGTATACTGATCTCCCACCAAGAAACACTAGCACACAGGAGATGTGTACACTGATCTCCCACCAAGAAACACTAGCACACAGGAGACGTGTACACTGATCTCCCACCAAGAAACACTAGCACACAGGAGTTGTGTACATTGATCTCCCACCCAGAAACACCAGCACATAGGAGACGTCTACACTGATCTACCACCAAGAAACACCGGCACACAGGAGACGTCTACACTGATCTACCACCAAGAAACACTGGCACACAGGAGATGTCTACACTGATCTCCCACCAAGAACCACTGGCACACAGGAGATGTCTACACTGATCTCCCACTAAGAAACACTGGCACACAGGAGATGTCTATACTGATCTCCCACCAAGAAACACTGGCACACAGGAGATGTGCACACTGATCTCCCACCAAGAAACACTGGCACATAGGAGATGTGCACACTGATCTCCCACCAAGAAACACTGACACACAGGAGATGTGCACACTGATCTCCCACCAAGAAACACTGGCACACAGGAGATGTGCACACTGATCTGCCACCAATAAACACTAGCACACAGGGGATGTGTACACTGATCTCCCACCAATAAACACTGGCACACAGGAGATGTCTACACTGATCTCCCACCAAGAAGCACTGGCACACAGGAGATGTGCACACTGATCTCCCACTAAGAAACACTAGCACACAGGAGATGTGCACACTGATCTACCACCAAGCAACACTAGCACACAGGAGATGTGTACACTGATCTACCACCAAGAAACACTAGCCACAGGCGATGTACACACTGATCTCCCACCTAGAAACACTGGCACAGAGGAGTCGTGTAAACTGATCTCCAATCAAGAAACACCAGCACACAGGAGTTGTGTACATTGATCTCCCACCAAGAAACTCCAGCACACAGCAGACGTGCACACTGATCTCCCACCCAGAAACACCAGCACACAGGTGTCGTGTAAACTGATCTCTGATCAAGAAACACCAGCTCACAGGAGTAGTGTACATTGATCTCCCACCAAGAAACACTAGCACACAGGAGACGTGTACACTGATCTCCCACCAAGAAACACTAGCACACAGGAGATGTGTACACTGATCTCCCACCAAGAAACACTAGCACACAGGAGACGTGTACACTGATCTCCCACCAAGAAACACTAGCACAGAGGAGACGTGTACACTGATCTCCTATCAAGAAACACCAGCACACAGGAGTCATGTAAACTGATCTCCGATCAAGAAACACCAGCACACAGGAGTCGTGTAAACTGATCTCCAATCAAGAAACTCCAGCACACAGGATTCGTGTAAACTGATCTCCGATCAAGAAACACCAGCACACAGGAGTCGTGTAAACTGATCTCCGGTCAAGAAACACCAGCACACAGGAGTCGTGTAAGCTGATCTCTGATCAAGAAACACCAGCACACAGGAGTTGTGTGCATTGAACTCCCACCAAGAAACACTAGCACACAGGAGATGTCTACACTGATCTCCCACCAAGAAACACTGGCCCACAGGAGATGTCTACACTGATCTCCCACCAAGAAACACTGGCACACAGGAGATGTGTACACTGATCTCCCACCAAGAAACACTGGCACACAGGCGACGTGTACACTGATCTCCCACTGAAAAACACCAGCACACAGGAGACGTCTACACTGATCTACCACCAAGAAACACTGGCACACAGGAGATGTCTACACTGATCTCCCACCAAGAAACACTGGCACACAGGAGATGTCTACACTGATCTCCCACCAAGAAACACTGGCACACAGGAGATGTCTACACTGATCTCCCACCAAGAAACACTGGCACACAGGAGATGTCTATAATGATCTCCCACCAAGAAACACTAGCACACAGGAGATGTCTACACTGATCTCCCACCAAGAAACACTGGCACACAGGAGATGTCTACACTGATCTCCCACCAAGAAACACTGGCACACAGGAGATGTGTACACTGATCTCCCACCAAGAAACACTGGCACACAGGAGACGTGTACACTGATCTCCTACTGAAAAACACCAGCACACAGGAGACGTCTACACTGATCTACCACCAAGAAACACCGGCACACAGGAGACGTCTACACTGATCTACCACCAAGAAACACTGGCACACAGGAGATGTCTACACTGATCTCCTACCAAGAACCACTGGCACACAGGAGATGTCTACACTGATCTCCCACCAAGAAACACTGGCACACAGGAGATGTCTACACTGATCTCCCACCAAGAAACACTGGCACACAGGAGATGTGCACACTGATCTCCCACCAGAAACACTGGCACACAGGAGATGTGCACACTGATCTCCCACCAAGAAACACTGGCACACAGGAGATGTGCACACTGATCTCCCACCAAGAAACACTGGCACACAGGAGATGTGCACACTGATCTGCCACCAATAAACACTGGCACACAGGAGATGTCTACACTGATCTCCCACCAATAAACACTGGCACACAGGAGATGTCTACACTGATCTCCCACCAAGAAGCACTGGCACACAGGAGATGTCTACACGGATCTCCCACCAAGAAACACTGGCACACAGGAGATGTGCACACTGATCTCCCACTAAGAAACACTAGCACACAGGAGATGTGCACACTGATCTACCACCAAGAAACACTAGCACACAGGAGATGTGTACACTGATCTACCACCAAGAAACACTAGCAAACAGGCGATGTACACACTGATCTCCCACCTAGAAACACTGGCACAGAGGAGTCATGTAAACTGATCTCCAATCAAGAAACACCAGCACACAGGAGTTGTGTACATTGATCTCCCACCAAGAAACTCCAGCACACAGCAGACGTGCACACTGATCTCCCACCCAGAAACACCAGCACACAGGAGATGTGTACACTGATCTCCCACCAAGAAACACTAGCACACAGGAGACGTGTACACTGATCTCCCACCAAGAAACACCAGCAAACAGGAGTTGTGTACATTGATCTCCCACCATGAAACACTAGCACACAGGAGACGTGTACACTGATCTCCTATCAAGAAACACCAGCACACAGGAGTCGTGTAAACTGATCTCCGATCAAGAAACACCAGCACACAGGAGTTGTGTAAACTGATCTCCGATCAAGAAACACCAGCACACAGGATTCGTGTAAACTGATCTCCGATCAAGAAAAACCAGCACACAGGAGTCGTTTAAACTGATCTCCGGTCAAGAAACTCCAGCACACAGGAGTCGTGTAAACTGATCTCTGATCAAGAAACACCAGCACACAGGAGTTGTGCGCATTGATCTCCCACCAAGAAACACTAGCACACAGGAGATGTCTACACTGATCTCCACCAAGAAACACTGGCACACAGGAGATGTCTACACTGATCTCCCACCAAGAAACACCAGCACACAGGAGTTGTGTGCATTGATCTCCCACCAAGAAACACTAGCACACAGGAGATGTCTACACTGATCTCCCACTGAAAAACACCAGCACACAGGAGACGTCTACACTGATCTACCACCAAGAAACACCGGCACACAGGAGACGTCTACACTGATCTACCACCAAGAAACACTGGCACACAGGAGATGTCTACACTGATCTTCCACCGAGAACCACTGGCACACAGGAGATGTCTACACTGATCTCCCACCAAGAAACACTGGCACACAGGAGATGTCTACACTGATCTCCCACCAAGAAACACTGGCACACAGGAGATGTGCACACTGATCTCCCACCAAGAAACACTGGCACACAGGAGATGTGCACACTGATCTCCACCAAGAAACACTGACACACAGGAGATGTGTACACTGATCTCCCACCAAGAAACACTGGCACACAGGAGATGTGCACACTGATCTGCCACCAATAAACACTAGCACACAGGAGATGTGTACACTGATCTCCCACCAATAAACACTGGCACACAGGAGATGTCTACACTGATCTCCCACCAAGAAGCACTGGCACACAGGAGATGTCTACACGGATCTCCCACCAAGAAACACTGGCACACAGGAGATGTGCACACTGATCTCCCACTAAGAAACACTAGCACACAGGAGATGTGCACACTGATCTACCACCAAGCAACACTAGCACACAGGAGATGTGTACACTGATCTACCACCAAGAAACACTAGCCACAGGCGATGTACACACTGATCTCCCACCTAGAAACACTGGCACAGAGGAGTCGTGTAAACTGATCTCCAATCAAGAAACACCAGCACACAGGAGTTGTGTACATTGATCTCCCACCAAGAAACTCCAGCACACAGCAGACGTGCACACTGATCTCCCACCCAGAAACACCAGCACACAGGAGTCGTGTAAACTGATCTCTGATCAAGAAACACCAGCTCACAGGAGTAGTGTACATTGATCTCCCACCAAGAAACACTAGCACACAGGAGACGTGTACACTGATCTCCCACCAAGAAACACTAGCACAAAGGAGATGTGTACACTGATCTCCCACCAAGAAACACTAGCACACAGGAGACGTGTACACTGATCTCCCACCAAGAAACACCAGCAAACAGGAGTTGTGTACATTGATCTCCCACCAAGAAACACTAGCACACAGGAGACGTGTACACTGATCTCCTATCAAGAAACACCAGCACACAGGAGTCATGTAAACTGATCTCCGATCAAGAAACACCAGCACACAGGAGTCGTGTAACTGATCTCCGATCAAGAAACACCAGCACACAGGATTCGTGTAAACTGATCTCCGATCAAGAAACACCAGCACACAGGAGTCGTGTAAACTGATCTCCGGTCAAGAAACACCAGCACACAGGAGTCGTGTAAACTGATCTCTGATCAAGAAACACCAGCACACAGGAGTTGTGTGCATTGAACTCCCACCAAGAAACACTAGCACACAGGAGATGTCTACACTGATCTCCCACCAAGAAACACTGGCCCACAGGAGATGTCTACACTGATCTCCCACCAAGAAACACTGGCACACAGGAGATGTGTACACTGATCTCCCACCAAGAAACACTGGCACACAGGTGACGTGTACACTGATCTCCCACTGAAAAACACCAGCACACAAGAGACGTCTACACTGATCTACCACCAAGAAACACTGGCACACAGGAGATGTCTACACTGATCTCCCACCAAGAAACACTGGCACACAGGAGATGTCTACACTGATCTCCCACCAAGAAACACTGGCACACAGGAGATGTCTACACTGATCTCCCACCAAGAAACACTGGCACACAGGAGATGTCTATAATGATCTCCCACCAAGAAACACTAGCACACAGGAGATGTCTACACTGATCTCCCACCAAGAAACACTGGCACACAGGAGATGTCTACACTGATCTCCCACCAAGAAACACTGGCACACAGGAGATGTGTACACTGATCTCCCACCAAGAAACACTGGCACACAGGAGACGTGTACACTGATCTCCTACTGAAAAACACTAGCACACAGGAGACGTCTACACTGATCTACCACCAAGAAACACCGGCACACAGGAGACGTCTACACTGATCTACCACCAAGAAACACTGGCACACAGGAGATGTCTACACTGATCTCCCACCAAGAACCACTGGCACACAGGAGATGTCTACACTGATCTGCCACCAATAAACACTGGCACACAGGAGATGTCTACACTGATCTCCCACCAATAAACACTGGCACACAGGAGATGTCTACACTGATCTCCCACCAAGAAGCACTGGCACACAGGAGATGTCTACACGGATCTCCCACCAAGAAACACTGGCACACAGGAGATGTGCACACTGATCTCCCACCAAGAAACACTGGCACACAGGAGATGTGCACACTGATCTCCCACCAAGAAACACTGGCACACAGGAGATGTGCACACTGATCTGCCACCAATAAACACTGGCACACAGGAGATGTCTACACTGATCTCCCACCAATAAACACTGGCACACAGGAGATGTCTACACTGATCTCCCACCAAGAAGCACTGGCACACAGGAGATGTCTACACGGATCTAACACCAAGAAACACTGGCACACAGGAGATGTGCACACTGATCTCCCACTAGGAAACACTAGCACACAGGAGATGTGCACACTGATCTACCACCAAGAAACACTAGCACACAGGAGATGTGTACACTGATCTACCACCAAGAAACACTAGCAAACAGGCGATGTACACACTGATCTCCCACCTAGAAACACTGGCACAGAGGAGTCGTGTAAACTGATCTCCAATCAAGAAACACCAGCACACAGGAGTTGTGTACATTGATCTCCCACCAAGAAACTCCAGCACACAGCAGACGTGCACACTGATCTCCCACCCAGAAACACCAGCACACAGGAGATGTGTACACTGATCTCCCACCAAGAAACACTAGCACACAGGAGACGTGTACACTGATCTCCCACCAAGAAACACCAGCAAACAGGAGTTGTGTACATTGATCTCCCACCATGAAACACTAGCACACAGGAGACGTGTACACTGATCTCCTATCAAGAAACACCAGCACACAGGAGTCGTGGAAACTGATCTCCGATCAAGAAACACCAGCACACAGGAGTTGTGTAAACTGATCTCCGATCAAGAAACACCAGCACACAGGATTCGTGTAAACTGATCTCCGATCAAGAAAAACCAGCACACAGGAGTCGTGTAAACTGATCTCCCGTCAAGAAACACCAGCACACAGGAGTCGTGTAAACTGATCTCTGATCAAGAAACACCAGCACACAGGAGTTGTGTGCATTGATCTCCCACCAAGAAACACTAGCACACAGGAGATGTCTACACTGATCTCCCACCAAGAAACACTGGCACACAGGAGATGTCTACACTGATCTCCCACCAAGAAACACCAGCACACAGGAGTTGTGTGCATTGATCTCCCACCAAGAAACACTAGCACACAGGAGATGTCTACACTGATCTCCCACTGAAAAACACCAGCACACAGGAGACGTCTACACTGATCTACCACCAAGAAACACCGGCACACAGGAGACGCTCTACACTGATGTACCACCAAGAAACACTGGCACACAGGAGATGTCTACACTGATCTCCCACCAAGAAACACTGGCACACAGGAGATGTCTACACTGATCTCCCACCAAGAAACACTTGCACACAGGAGAAGTCTACACTGATCTCCCACCAAGAAACACTGGCACACAGGAGATGTCTATAATGATCTCCCACCAAGAAACACTAGCACACAGGAGATGTCTACACTGATCTCCCACCAAGAAACACTGGCACACAGGAGATGTCTACACTGATCTCCCACCAAGAAACACTGGCACACAGGAGATGTGTACACTGATCTCCCACAAAGAAACACTGGCACACAGGAGATGTGTACACTGATCTCCCACTGAAAAACACCAGCACACAGGAGACGTCTACACTGATCTACCACCAAGAAACACCGGCACACAGGAGACGTCTACACTGATCTCCCACCAAGAAACACTGGCACACAGGAGATGTCTACACTGATCTCCCACCAAGAAACACTGGCACACAGGAGATGTCTACACTGATCTCCCACCAAGAAACACTGGCACACAGGAGATGTCTACACTGATCTCCCACCAAGAAACACTGGCACACAGGAGATGTGTACACTGATCTCCCACCAATAAACACTGGCACACAGGAGATGTCTACACGGATCTCCCACCAAGAAACACTGGCACACAGGAGATGTGCACACGGATCTCCCACTAAGAAACACTAGCACACAGGAGATGTGTACACTGATCTACCACCAAGAAACACTAGCACACAGGAGATGTGTACACTGATCTACCACCAAGAAACACTAGCACACAGGCGATGTACACACTGATCTCCCACCTAGAAACACTGGCACAGAGGAGTCATGTAAATTGATCTCCAATCAAGAAACACCAGCACACAGGAGTTGTGTACATTGATCTCCCACCAAGAAACTCCAGCACACAGCAGACGTGCACACTGATCTCCCACCCAGAAACACCAGCACACAGGAGATGTGTACACTGATCTCCCACCAAGAAACACTAGCACACAGGAGACGTGTACACTGATCTCCCACCAAGAAACACCAGCAAACAGGAGTTGTGAACATTGATCTCCCACCATGAAACACTAGCACACAGGAGACGTGTACACTGATCTCCTATCAAGAAACACCAGCACACAGGAGTCGTGGAAACTGATCTCCGATCAAGAAACACCAGCACACAGGAGTTGTGTAAACTGATCTCCGATCAAGAAACACCAGCACACAGGATTCGTGTAAACTGATCTCCGATCAAGAAAAACCAGCACACAGGAGTCGTGTAAACTGATCTCCGGTCAAGAAACACCAGCACACAGGAGTCGTGTAAACTGATCTCTGATCAAGAAACACCAGCACACAGGAGTTGTGTGCATTGATCTCCCACCAAGAAACACTAGCACACAGGAGATGTCTACACTGATCTCCCACCAAGAAACACTGGCACACAGGAGAGGTCTACACTGATCTCCCACCAAGAAACACCAGCACACAGGAGTTGTGTGCATTGATCTCCCACCAAGAAACACTAGCACACAGGAGATGTCTACACTGATCTCCCACTGAAAAACACCAGCACACAGGAGACGTCTACACTGATCTACCACCAAGAAACACCGGCACACAGGAGACGTCTACACTGATGTACCACCAAGAAACACTGGCACACAGGAGATGTCTACACTGATCTCCCACCAAGAAACACTGGCACACAGGAGATGTCTACACTGATCTACCACCAAGAAACACCGGCACACAGGAGACGTCTACACTGATCTACCACCAAGAAACACTGGCACACCGGAGATGTCTACACTGATCTCCCACCAAGAAACACTGGCACACAGGAGATGTCTACACTGATCTCCCACCAAGAAACAATGGCACACAGGAGATGTCTACACTGATCTCCCACCAAGAAACACTGGCACACAGGAGATGTGTACACTGATCTCCCACCAATAAACACTGGCACACAGGAGATGTCTACACGGATCTCCCACCAAGAAACACTGGCACACAGGAGATGTGCACACTGATCTACCACCAAGCAACACTAGCACACAGGAGATGTGTACACTGATCTACCACCAAGAAACACTAGCCACAGGCGATGTACACACTGATCTCCCACCTAGAAACACTGGCACAGAGGAGTCGTGTAAACTGATCTCCAATCAAGAAACACCAGCACACAGGAGTTGTGTACATTGATCTCCCACCAAGAAACTCCAGCACACAGCAGACGTGCACACTGATCTCCCACCCAGAAACACCAGCACACAGGTGTCGTTTAAACTGATCTCTGATCAAGAAACACCAGCTCACAGGAGTAGTGTACATTGATCTCCCACCAAGAAACACTAGCACACAGGAGACGTGTACACTGATCTCCCACCAAGAAACACTAGCACACAGGAGATGTGTACACTGATCTCCCACCAAGAAACACTAGCACACAGGAGACGTGTACACTGATCTCCCACCAAGAAACACTAGCACAGAGGAGACGTGTACACTGATCTCCTATCAAGAAACACCAGCACACAGGAGTCATGTAAACTGATCTCCGATCAAGAAACACCAGCACACAGGAGTCGTGTAAACTGATCTCCAATCAAGAAACACCAGCACACAGGATTCGTGTAAACTGATCTCCGATCAAGAAACACCAGCACACAGGAGTCGTGTAAACTGATCTCCGGTCAAGAAACACCAGCACACAGGAGTCGTGTAAACTGATCTCTGATCAAGAAACACCAGCACACAGGAGTTGTGTGCATTGAACTCCCACCAAGAAACACTAGCACACAGGAGATGTCTACACTGATCTCCCACCAAGAAACACTGGCACACAGGCGACGTGTACACTGATCTCCCACTGAAAAACACCAGCACACAGGAGACGTCTACACTGATCTACCACCAAGAAACACTGGCACACAGGAGATGTCTACACTGATCTCCCACCAAGAAACACTGGCACACAGGAGATGTCTACACTGATCTCCCACCAAGAAACACTGGCACACAGGAGATGTCTACACTGATCTCCCACCAAGAAACACTGGCACACAGGAGATGTCTATAATGATCTCCCACCAAGAAACACTAGCACACAGGAGATGTCTACACTGATCTCCCACCAAGAAACACTGGCACACAGGAGATGTCTACACTGATCTCCCACCAAGAAACACTGGCACACAGGAGATGTGTACACTGATCTCCCACCAAGAAACACTGGCACACAGGAGACGTGTACACTGATCTCCTACTGAAAAACACCAGCACACAGGAGACGTCTACACTGATCTACCACCAAGAAACACCGGCACACAGGAGACGTCTACACTGATCTACCACCAAGAAACACTGGCACACAGGAGATGTCTACACTGATCTCCTACCAAGAACCACTGGCACACAGGAGATGTCTACACTGATCTCCCACCAAGAAACACTGGCACACAGGAGATGTCTACACTGATCTCCCACCAAGAAACACTGGCACACAGGAGATGTGCACACTGATCTCCCACCAAGAAACACTGGCACACAGGAGATGTGCACACTGATCTCCCACCAAGAAACACTGGCACACAGGAGATGTGCACACTGATCTCCCACCAAGAAACACTGGCACACAGGAGATGTGCACACTGATCTGCCACCAATAAACACTGGCACACAGGAGATGTCTACACTGATCTCCCACCAATAAACACTGGCACACAGGAGATGTCTACACTGATCTCCCACCAAGAAGCACTGGCACACAGGAGATGTCTACACGGATCTCCCACCAAGAAACACTGGCACACAGGAGATGTGCACACTGATCTCCCACTAAGAAACACTAGCACACAGGAGATGTGCACACTGATCTACCACCAAGAAACACTAGCACACAGGAGATGTGTACACTGATCTACCACCAAGAAACACTAGCAAACAGGCGATGTACACACTGATCTCCCACCTAGAAACACTGGCACAGAGGAGTCATGTAAACTGATCTCCAATCAAGAAACACCAGCACACAGGAGTTGTGTACATTGATCTCCCACCAAGAAACTCCAGCACACAGCAGACGTGCACACTGATCTCCCACCCAGAAACACCAGCACACAGGAGATGTGTACACTGATCTCCCACCAAGAAACACTAGCACACAGGAGACGTGTACACTGATCTCCCACCAAGAAACACCAGCAAACAGGAGTTGTGTACATTGATCTCCCACCATGAAACACTAGCACACAGGAGACGTGTACACTGATCTCCTATCAAGAAACACCAGCACACAGGAGTCGTGTAAACTGATCTCCGATCAAGAAACACCAGCACACAGGAGTTGTGTAAACTGATCTCCGATCAAGAAACACCAGCACACAGGATTCGTGTAAACTGATCTCCGATCAAGAAAAACCAGCACACAGGAGTCGTTTAAACTGATTTCCGGTCAAGAAACTCCAGCACACAGGAGTCGTGTAAACTGATCTCTGATCAAGAAACACCAGCACACAGGAGTTGTGCGCATTGATCTCCCACCAAGAAACACTAGCACACAGGAGATGTCTACACTGATCTCCCACCAAGAAACACTGGCACACAGGAGATGTCTACACTGATCTCCCACCAAGAAACACCAGCACACAGGAGTTGTGTGCATTGATCTCCCACCAAGAAACACTAGCACACAGGAGATGTCTACACTGATCTCCCACTGAAAAACACCAGCACACAGGAGACGTCTACACTGATCTACCACCAAGAAACACCGGCACACAGGAGACGTCTACACTGATCTACCACCAAGAAACACTGGCACACAGGAGATGTCTACACTGATCTTCCACCAAGAACCACTGGCACACAGGAGATGTCTACACTGATCTCCCACCAAGAAACACTGGCACACAGGAGATGTCTACACTGATCTCCCACCAAGAAACACTGGCACACAGGAGATGTGCACACTGATCTCCCACCAAGAAACACTGGCACACAGGAGATGTGCACACTGATCTCCCACCAAGAAACACTGACACACAGGAGATGTGTACACTGATCTCCCACCAAGAAACACTGGCACACAGGAGATGTGCACACTGATCTGCCACCAATAAACACTAGCACACAGGAGATGTGTACACTGATCTCCCACCAATAAACACTGGCACACAGGAGATGTCTACACTGATCTCCCACCAAGAAGCACTGGCACACAGGAGATGTCTACACGGATCTCCCACCAAGAAACACTGGCACACAGGAGATGTGCACACTGATCTCCCACTAAGAAACACTAGCACACAGGAGATGTGCACACTGATCTACCACCAAGCAACACTAGCACACAGGAGATGTGTACACTGATCTACCACCAAGAAACACTAGCCACAGGCGATGTACACACTGATCTCCCACCTAGAAACACTGGCACAGAGGAGTCGTGTAAACTGATCTCCAATCAAGAAACACCAGCACACAGGAGTTGTGTACATTGATCTCCCACCAAGAAACTCCAGCACACAGCAGACGTGCACACTGATCTCCCACCCAGAAACACCAGCACACAGGAGTCGTGTAAACTGATCTCTGATCAAGAAACACCAGCTCACAGGAGTAGTGTACATTGATCTCCCACCAAGAAACACTAGCACACAGGAGACGTGTACACTGATCTCCCACCAAGAAACACTAGCACAAAGGAGATGTGTACACTGATCTCCCACCAAGAAACACTAGCACACAGGAGACGTGTACACTGATCTCCCACCAAGAAACACCAGCAAACAGGAGTTGTGTACATTGATCTCCCACCAAGAAACACTAGCACACAGGAGACGTGTACACTGATCTCCTATCAAGAAACACCAGCACACAGGAGTCATGTAAACTGATCTCCGATCAAGAAACACCAGCACACAGGAGTCGTGTAACTGATCTCCGATCAAGAAACACCAGCACACAGGATTCGTGTAAACTGATCTCCGATCAAGAAACACCAGCACACAGGAGTCGTGTAAACTGATCTCCGGTCAAGAAACACCAGCACACAGGAGTCGTGTAAACTGATCTCTGATCAAGAAACACCAGCACACAGGAGTTGTGTGCATTGAACTCCCACCAAGAAACACTAGCACACAGGAGATGTCTACACTGATCTCCCACCAAGAAACACTGGCCCACAGGAGATGTCTACACTGATCTCCCACCAAGAAACACTGGCACACAGGAGATGTGTACACTGATCTCCCACCAAGAAACACTGGCACACAGGCGACGTGTACACTGATCTCCCACTGAAAAACACCAGCACACAAGAGACGTCTACACTGATCTACCACCAAGAAACACTGGCACACAGGAGATGTCTACACTGATCTCCCACCAAGAAACACTGGCACACAGGAGATGTCTACACTGATCTCCCACCAAGAAACACTGGCACACAGGAGATGTCTACACTGATCTCCCACCAAGAAACACTGGCACACAGGAGATGTCTATAATGATCTCCCACCAAGAAACACTAGCACACAGGAGATGTCTACACTGATCTCCCACCAAGAAACACTGGCACACAGGAGATGTCTACACTGATCTCCCACCAAGAAACACTGGCACACAGGAGATGTGTACACTGATCTCCCACCAAGAAACACTGGCACACAGGAGACGTGTACACTGATCTCCTACTGAAAAACACTAGCACACAGGAGACGTCTACACTGATCTACCACCAAGAAACACCGGCACACAGGAGACGTCTACACTGATCTACCACCAAGAAACACTGGCACACAGGAGATGTCTACACTGATCTCCCACCAAGAACCACTGGCACACAGGAGATGTCTACACTGATCTGCCACCAATAAACACTGGCACACAGGAGATGTCTACACTGATCTCCCACCAATAAACACTGGCACACAGGAGATGTCTACACTGATCTCCCACCAAGAAGCACTGGCACACAGGAGATGTCTACACGGATCTCCCACCAAGAAACACTGGCACACAGGAGATGTGCACACTGATCTCCCACCAAGAAACACTGGCACACAGGAGATGTGCACACTGATCTCCCACCAAGAAACACTGGCACACAGGAGATGTGCACACTGATCTGCCACCAATAAACACTGGCACACAGGAGATGTCTACACTGATCTCCCACCAATAAACACTGGCACACAGGAGATGTCTACACTGATCTCCCACCAAGAAGCACTGGCACACAGGAGATGTCTACACGGATCTAACACCAAGAAACACTGGCACACAGGAGATGTGCACACTGATCTCCCACTAGGAAACACTAGCACACAGGAGATGTGCACACTGATCTACCACCAAGAAACACTAGCACACAGGAGATGTGTACACTGATCTACCACCAAGAAACACTAGCAAACAGGCGATGTACACACTGATCTCCCACCTAGAAACACTGGCACAGAGGAGTCGTGTAAACTGATCTCCAATCAAGAAACACCAGCACACAGGAGTTGTGTACATTGATCTCCCACCAAGAAACTCCAGCACACAGCAGACGTGCACACTGATCTCCCACCCAGAAACACCAGCACACAGGAGATGTGTACACTGATCTCCCACCAAGAAACACTAGCACACAGGAGACGTGTACATTGATCTCCCACCAAGAAACACCAGCAAACAGGAGTTGTGTACATTGATCTCCCACCATGAAACACTAGCACACAGGAGACGTGTACACTGATCTCCTATCAAGAAACACCAGCACACAGGAGTCGTGGAAACTGATCTCCGATCAAGAAACACCAGCACACAGGAGTTGTGTAAACTGATCTCCGATCAAGAAACACCAGCACACAGGATTCGTGTAAACTGATCTCCGATCAAGAAAAACCAGCACACAGGAGTCGTGTAAACTGATCTCCCGTCAAGAAACACCAGCACACAGGAGTCGTGTAAACTGATCTCTGATCAAGAAACACCAGCACACAGGAGTTGTGTGCATTGATCTCCCACCAAGAAACACTAGCACACAGGAGATGTCTACACTGATCTCCCACCAAGAAACACTGGCACACAGGAGATGTCTACACTGATCTCCCACCAAGAAACACCAGCACACAGGAGTTGTGTGCATTGATCTCCCACCAAGAAACACTAGCACACAGGAGATGTCTACACTGGATCTCCCACTGAAAAACACCAGCACACAGGAGACGTCTACACTGATCTACCACCAAGAAACACCGGCACACAGGAGACGTCTACACTGATGTACCACCAAGAAACACTGGCACACAGGAGATGTCTACACTGATCTCCCACCAAGAAACACTGGCACACAGGAGATGTCTACACTGATCTCCCACCAAGAAACACTTGCACACAGGAGAAGTCTACACTGATCTCCCACCAAGAAACACTGGCACACAGGAGATGTCTATAATGATCTCCCACCAAGAAACACTAGCACACAGGAGATGTCTACACTGATCTCCCACCAAGAAACACTGGCACACAGGAGATGTCTACACTGATCTCCCACCAAGAAACACTGGCACACAGGAGATGTGTACACTGATCTCCCACAAAGAAACACTGGCACACAGGAGATGTGTACACTGATCTCCCACTGAAAAACACCAGCACACAGGAGACGTCTACACTGATCTACCACCAAGAAACACCGGCACACAGGAGACGTCTACACTGATCTCCCACCAAGAAACACTGGCACACAGGAGATGTCTACACTGATCTCCCACCAAGAAACACTGGCACACAGGAGATGTCTACACTGATCTCCCACCAAGAAACACTGGCACACAGGAGATGTCTACACTGATCTCCCACCAAGAAACACTGGCACACAGGAGATGTGTACACTGATCTCCCACCAATAAACACTGGCACACAGGAGATGTCTACACGGATCTCCCACCAAGAAACACTGGCACACAGGAGATGTGCACACGGATCTCCCACTAAGAAACACTAGCACACAGGAGATGTGTACACTGATCTACCACCAAGAAACACTAGCACACAGGAGATGTGTACACTGATCTACCACCAAGAAACACTAGCACACAGGCGATGTACACACTGATCTCCCACCTAGAAACACTGGCACAGAGGAGTCATGTAAATTGATCTCCAATCAAGAAACACCAGCACACAGGAGTTGTGTACATTGATCTCCCACCAAGAAACTCCAGCACACAGCAGACGTGCACACTGATCTCCCACCCAGAAACACCAGCACACAGGAGATGTGTACACTGATCTCCCACCAAGAAACACTAGCACACAGGAGACGTGTACACTGATCTCCCACCAAGAAACACCAGCAAACAGGAGTTGTGAACATTGATCTCCCACCATGAAACACTAGCACACAGGAGACGTGTACACTGATCTCCTATCAAGAAACACCAGCACACAGGAGTCGTGGAAACTGATCTCCGATCAAGAAACACCAGCACACAGGAGTTGTGTAAACTGATCTCCGATCAAGAAACACCAGCACACAGGATTCGTGTAAACTGATCTCCGATCAAGAAAAACCAGCACACAGGAGTCGTGTAAACTGATCTCCGGTCAAGAAACACCAGCACACAGGAGTCGTGTAAACTGATCTCTGATCAAGAAACACCAGCACACAGGAGTTGTGTGCATTGATCTCCCACCAAGAAACACTAGCACACAGGAGATGTCTACACTGATCTCCCACGAAGAAACACTGGCACACAGGAGATGTCTACACTGATCTCCCACCAAGAAACACCAGCACACAGGAGTTGTGTGCATTGATCTCCCACCAAGAAACACTAGCACACAGGAGATGTCTACACTGATCTCCCACTGAAAAACACCAGCACACAGGAGACGTCTACACTGATCTACCACCAAGAAACACCGGCACACAGGAGACGTCTACACTGATGTACCACCAAGAAACACTGGCACACAGGAGATGTCTACACTGATCTCCCACCAAGAAACACTGGCACACAGGAGATGTCTACACTGATCTACCACCAAGAAACACCGGCACACAGGAGACGTCTACACTGATCTACCACCAAGAAACACTGGCACACCGGAGATGTCTACACTGATCTCCCACCAAGAAACACTGGCACACAGGAGATGTCTACACTGATCTCCCACCAAGAAACACTGGCACACAGGAGATGTCTACACTGATCTCCCACCAAGAAACACTGGCACACAGGAGATGTGTACACTGATCTCCCACCAATAAACACTGGCACACAGGAGATGTCTACACGGATCTCCCACCAAGAAACACTGGCACACAGGAGATGTGCACACTGATCTACCACCAAGAAACACTAGCACACAGGAGATGTGTACACTGATCTACCACCAAGAAACACTAGCACACAGGCGATGTACACACTGATCTCCCACCTAGAAACACTGGCACAGAGGAGTCATGTAAATTGATCTCCAATCAAGAAACACCAGCACACAGGAGTTGTGTACATTGATCTCCCACCAAGAAACTCCAGCACACAGCAGACGTGTACACTGATCTCCCACCCAGAAACATCAGCACACAGGAGTCGTGTAAACTGATCTCTGATCAAGAAACACCAGCTCACAAGAGTAGTGTACATTGATCTCCCACCAAGAAACACTAGCACACAGGAGACGTGTACACTGATCTCCCACCAAGAAACACTAGCACACAGGAGATGTGTACACTGATCTCCCACCAAGAAACACTAGCACACAGGAGACGTGTACACTGATCTCCCACCAAGAAACACCAGCAAACAGGAGTTGTGTACATTGATCTCCCACCAAGAAACACTAGCACACAGGAGACGTGTACACTGATCTCCGATCAAGAAACACCAGTACACAGAAGTCGTGTAAATTGATCTCCGATCAAGAAACACCAGCACACAGGAGTTGTGTAAACTGATCTCCGATCAAGAAACACCAGCACACAGGATTCGTGTAAACTGATCTCCGATCAAGAAACACCAGCACACAGGAGTCGTGTAAACTGATCTCCGGTCAAGAAACACCAGCACACAGGAGTTGTGTGCATTGATCTCCCTCCAAGAAACACTAGCACACAGGAGATGTCTACACTGATCTCCCACCAAGAAACACTGGCACACAGGAGATGTCTACACTGATCTCCCACCAAGAAACACTGGCACACAGGAGATGTGTACACTGATCTCCCACCAAGAAACACTGGCACACAGGAGACGTGTACACTGATCTCCCACTGAAAAACACCAGCACACAGGAGACGTCTACACTGATCTACCACCAAGAAACACCGGCACACAGGAGACGTCTACACTGATCTACCACCAAGAAACACTGGCACACAGGAGATGTCTACACTGATCTCCCACCAAGAAACACTGGCACACAGGAGATGTCTACACTGATCTCCCACCAAGAAACACTGGCACACAGGAGATGTCTACACTGATCTCCCACCAAGAAACACTGGCACACAGGAGATGTGCACACTGATCTCCCACCAAGAAACACTGGCACACAGGAGATGTGCACACTGATCTCCCACCAAGAAACACTGGCACACAGGAGATGTGCACACTGATCTCCCACCAATAAACACTGGCACACAGGAGATGTTTACACTGATCTCCCACCAAGAAACACTGGCGCACAGGAGACGTCTACACGGATCTCCCACCAAGAAACACTGGCGCACAGGAGATGTGCACACTGATCTCCCACTAAGAAACACTAGCACACAGGAGATGTGCACACTGATCTACCACCAAGAAACACTAGCACACAGGAGATGTCTACACTGATCTACCACCAAGAAACACTAGCACACAGGCGATGTACACACTGATCTCCCACCTAGAAACACTGGCACAGAGTAGTCGTGTAAACTGATCTCCAATCAAGAAACACCAGCACACAGGAGTTGTGTACATTGATCTCCCACCAAGAAACTCCAGCACACATGATTCGTGTATACTGATCTCCCACCAAGAAACACTAGCACACAGGAGATGTGTACACTGATCTCCCACCAAGAAACACTAGCACACAGGAGACGTGTACACTGATCTCCCACCAAGAAACACTAGCACACAGGAGTTGTGTACATTGATCTCCCACCCAGAAACACCAGCACATAGGAGTCGTGTAAACTGACCTCCAATCAAGAAACACCAGCACATAGGAGTCGTGTAAACTGATCTCCGATCAAGAAACACCAGCACACAGGAGTCGTGTAAACTGATCTCCGATCAAGAAACACCAGCAAACAGGAGTTGTGTACATTGATCTCTCACCAAGAAACACTAGCACACAGGAGACGTGTACACTGATCACCGATCAAGAAACACCAGCACACAGGAGTCGTGTAAACTGATCTCCGATCAAGAAACACCAACACACAAGAGTCGTGTAAACTGATCTCCGATCAAGAAACACCAGCACACAGGATTCGTGTAAACTGATCTCCGATCAAGAAACACCAGCACACAGGAGTCGTGTAAACTGATCTCTGATTAAGAAACACCAGCACACAGGAGTTGTGTGCATTGATCTCCCACCAAGAAACACTAGCACATGGGAGACGTGTACACTGATCTCCCACTGAAAAACTCTAGCACACAGGAGACATACACACTGATCTCCCACCAAGACGTGTACACTGATCTCATTCGCTGACCAAACACATCAGACATACAAAGCGTTCTTACCTAAATTCACAGTGACACACTAGAACATACAAGGCTCACCCTACCCCCGCGGGAAACAACCTTTACAACGCAAATTTTACAACGCATGCCTTTACCCCACATGCCGTTACAACACAAATGGCTTGCTGCAGGGGGTATATGGTGTTAGATTTAACTCCAACACCTTCCCTACTGTTGCACAGACTGGAGCTGGAATAGTAAATTATACTATTCCAAACTCCAGTGCACCCCTGACAGCAAGTCAGGATAAAAAATTGCGTTGTAACGGCATGCGGGGTAAAAGCATGCGTTGTGACATCATACAACCACCACCCGCTGTCATCTCACCAGCATACACTAGCGCGCAACCCCAAGATGCTATGTTTGAGGCACTAACACAAGACTCCTATATTTTTCCTGCGTCACTAAAACAGAACAATAAGAGCTTTGAAGTAACGAAAATGATCATCAAGCGCTATACAAAACACCTTAATAAGCACATGGATACATAAAAATCACACCCTTACCTCACTATTATCACATTCGCAACATACAAAATTAGAGACTGGGCGTCACTGTGACCCACTAGCAGACACAACTCACACGTGCATTGTGCCTGGTTCATATTGTCACACACATACAGTTCATAAAGCGGTATTAAAACAGCACACTGTAATACACACGACCTCCCTGCGTATCCGACACAGAATCTCCCAAGCAGCACGGGCAACAGCAACATACACACGGCACTGCCTCGCCATTGTCCCGTGCGCACAATACCAGCAGCACTTAATGCAGTCACAGGGCAGCAGGCCTTGTCGTGACAGATCCACCTCCGGTGAGCAGCAGGTCCTGTCGTGACAGATCCACTTCCCGTGGGCAGCAGGGCTTGTCGTGACAGATCCACCTCCTGTGGGCAGCAGGTCCTGTCCTGACAGATCCACTTCCCGTGGGCAGCAGGGCTTGTCCTGACAGATCCACCTCCTGTGGGCAGCAGGTCCTGTCCTGACAGATCCACTTCCCGTGGGCAGCAGGGCTTGTCCTGACAGATCCACCTCCTGTGGGCAGCAGGTCCTGTCCTGACAGATCCACCTCCCGTGGGCAGCAGGGTTTGTCGTGACAGATCCACCTCCCTTGGGCAGCAGGTCTTGTTGTGACAGATCCACCTCCTGTGGGCAGCAGGCCTTGTCGTGACAGATCCACCTCCAGTGGGCAGCAGGTCCTGTCGTGACAGATCCACCTCCAGTGGGCAGCAGGTCCTGTCGTGACAGATCCACCTCCCATGGGCAGCAGGGCTTGTGGTGACAGATCCACCTCCAGTGTCTGGTGGTGAGGCTGGAGCGGCCGTCACCTCCTACTGTATTTGAATGGGAATGCCCTGGGGAAGCCCTTTCCCCTCAGGCTGGAGCGGAGGGGCTGGCCCACGGTGCAGAGGAGCGGGCGCTCTTCACACCCTTTTGCTAAGCTTCTTTTGGGTTCTCCGCCCCTCGCTCCAGGGCACCGAGGTGACTCATGAGAACTGTGGCCCGCAAAACCCTTCCTGCCCGCTCTGTCCATGTGGAGGGCCGCACCCCCAGTCCCAGCTCTGCGCACATTAAGCTTTAACTATAACAAAATAATGTAGGATTGTATCACTCCCTCGTGCATTTCGCAAAAAAAGGATCACAAGGCAAAACGATCACATGGTCTGGCAAGACCAGGATGGTGCAAGCTTCACTTCATTACAGAAAACGCAACACACATGTTGCAACACCAAGAGGGACACTTTTGTTTGCTTTTTGACTAACTTGTATCTGTAATAGATAGTTTAGGATGCGCCAAGAAGAGGAACTCTTGGCGTGAGGCGCATAAGGTGAAATGAATGTGCACACTACTGACATGCGCAATACACCAAAACACTGCACAGATACACTCCACGTACACGCGCGAGGCACGCAGACAAAGTGCATCTAGGCGCGCACACGTACGGATAGCTCAATACACAATCATGCTCACTGAACACAAGCACTTATTGCCAGGGCACAGGCCATTAAAAAAAGTGGGGGGACTAACTAAGTTAGCATGCAAGTGACATCATGACGTGTGACATCACTGCACGTGATATCGACTGTGGCATCAGAGGTAGTGACATTGCAGGAATGGGCATCTGTACAAGAATTTTAAAAAATGGGCATTTAAATGGCTATTCGTGTAAATACTCACACAGTCCGATACAGCTGACATACTTGCAGTACAAGGATTGAACAAAGTCAAAAGCTTGCTTCCAAATCGGAGTTTCTCTTAAATGCTTGCTAAGTGATAAGAAGCTTGTTGCTTTTGTTTCCCCTCCACTGCTCTAGCTCCTAGGTGTGAGGCTGCAAGTAGCTCTCAGACAGGATTGTACTCCCACAAAAGGAGAACTGATTGCCTTTATATCAGCCTTTTGTCTTGGGCCCAGCAGGAGGGAAAATTACAAATAAAAGCCTCCACTGCCCCCTGCACATTGTTGCTCCGCGGAAAGCAGTCAACAGTGCAGGCCCTCCTGAATGTGTCCGGGGGACAAGTTCAGCTTTCTTCACTAGGGCCCAACATCTTAGCAGGAGGAACGGCGTCCACCCTGTAAAAATAGTGGGTAAACGTCGTCTACCTGCGTGTACTCTCTCCCTCTCTCACCCCCACACCCACACATTCGCCATGTCCCCTCACTGTCCAGCCCTACCTAGCCATGTCCAAGCTCTGCAGCATCTCCTGTCAGACTGATTGGTTCACACCTGAGGCCTTTCACCCCTTCCGCTCCCATTCCACAGTTTGCGTCCTCACGCCGACTTCCACGTCGTCCAATAGGAATGCCCTCTGAGTCTTCTTCTCACTTGTCATTATTTTCCACATCCATCCTTTCCCTCGTTTCTATCCGCACCCTCCACAATCCCCCCGAGGCCTCTCATTGTACTGGCCCTCTCCCCCCTCCCCTTTCATTATTGCTTTGCGTAGCTCCTGCTCTCTCCCGCGCACATATGTCATTCGGGGTCTCTTTCTACCCTAACCCGTTCCCCGTGACTGTATTTTCTGGCCGCCTACCCTCGCATCTTCTCTCCTGCCCAGTAGCTTAGCAAGGCTGTAATGGAGCAGCAGTGAATGATGGTCACCCGTCTTATATTCACAACCAGTGAAGCCTTCTCTTATTCGCAGTCAGAAAGTGTGACACTTTAGGACTGATTATGGAAACCCTTATCATCTAATCAGCTAAGGAACCTAATCCTAATGTCAGGTTATCAGTGGTGCTCGACTTCTCTCAATCCTTGATTCCATAGGATGTAGACAAGCTTGCCGTTTGCTCATTGGGCTATTGAGCGCGCACGAACCCTGGCACAATAATATTTAGCTGCAGCATGTATTCTATGTCAGCCACGGAGGCTTCGTATTATGCTTCTCTTTCTTTACTGAAGCAAATACAGCAGCCAATAACACTTTAAACTTGTATAACCTGGAAGGACTGCCCCTCTCCTGTATGCACCAATCACAGTACCAACACGTATTATCAATGTCTCGAACACCATGGTCCGACCTCTTTCTTTGCTGCTACAGCAGCGAGTTAAGTGCATTTACTTTTCATTATATTGTATTGTTGTCATATCGTGGTATACTATTATTGGATTGATTGAATGTATTTTCGTGTGCAACGATTGAATGCTTATAGTGCGATTGAGCATTTATTGGTGGCTATCTGTGGAGCGCGAGCGGGACAGACACGCTCTGCACGCTCGAGGAGGCAGCCCTTTTCTGTTGCCACGGTCCTCGCGCATGCGCGAACAGCCGGATCGGGTTCTCATTACCGATCGGCTCCTCGCGCACATCCTGCTTCTCCTGCCTCAATCTTTGGTCCCAATGAACGCCCGACGGGGCGAATAAATGTTGAAGGCCTTGCCTTAGGGGAGAGTAAAGGGGTGGCTCCCTGCTCTATTAAAGGTTAATTGAAAGGATTGTTGAAAGAATTGCAGGGACGGAGCAATTATCTCAACGAGGCTGAGAGCAGGTTAGTCAGGGTTTCTAGAACTGTGGGCACCCCTGGGTTTCTCCCCCCCAAACCTCCTCCACACCTCCAATAGCACGATGGCGTACTACGACGAGGAGGTTGACCAATGGGCAGATCATAATGATTATGCTGAATATGAAGAGGTGCCTTATGACCACCAAATGGAGGAGCAGTTAGTAGAAGCCCTGGATACCCATGTTCAGGGCTCAGTTAACAGGGCTTTAATAAAAACTTTGCAACCCTTCCCAAAACCCCTTAAAGTTATGGGAGACGTGCACTTAATGCATCATTGGGTGAACCCTCATGCCACTCTTCAGCAGAACTCTTATCCCAAGTGTCGTCCACTGTCCTCAAGGACCATGGCTATGGCGGCTCCCTCCCTTCTGGTAACTCCTCTCTCGTAAACCCAGAGGAGGCGGAGGAGTCCTCTCCTGCCGTGCCCGACACATCTGATTCAGATCACAACACTGAAATGCCCAATAGAGCAGCTAAGCGCAAAAGGCACAATGTGGGCACAAAAACCCAGAATAAGAACTTATTATTTGATCCTAAAAATATCATTCACCCTAGGTCAACGGAATGGGTACCCTGCGTTGAGGTGGCGCACTACGTTCAGGAGAACCTTAGACAAGGTTTTGAGCGTGAAGTGCGCACTACTCTGAAATCAGAATGTCCTAGACCCTCGCTTTTAGGCAAAGTGGCAGACACCCCAGAGTTAGACCCCAATATGTCCACCTTCATAAAGAAATTCGCCAAAGACCCCCAGAAGGGCTTAGATAGGGCATGGAGAGGATGCCAAGATAAGCTGTTAGACATATCTGGACCCCTCACAAAGATCCTGGACTCTGCAGTTAGAGCGAAGGACTCCAATACCCCCCTTGACCCAACTGAAATATTGGAATGGGCACAAAGGGCACTGTGTTTTTTGGGCAACGCGAACTGCGCCCTTTCGACGGAGAGACGATGATCCTTCTTGATGAGAATAGATCCGCAATTGGTGGATATGGCCTCTACTGAGGCAGGCACCCTGGCTAATGGATTGGTGTTCGGAGACAAATTCATCAAAAGAATTGGGAAAATACGTGGCTACCTTTTCGGCCCTAGACAAGAACCAAGCTAACATTAAAAAGGTGTTCCACACTGGCCTTTTTACCAGGGCGGGACGCTTCAGGGGTCGAGCGACCGGCCGAGGTTTCAACCAGACCTCTAGAGGGTTCGAGAAGCGAGGACATGGTGGGATCCACCACTCAAACTTCTATCCGACCCGTAATCGAGGTGGCAGAGGCAAGCAGAACAGAGGCGGTTATAGAGGACAGAACAGTGCCGGAGAAACCTCCTATTCAGGTAAATCTGATTCAGGGTGACATGGTACACTCCAGTCCTGTTGGTGTGTTTGAAGTGTCTCACATGCCTTCTTCAGCTGATGAGGGTGACCTGGTACACTCCAGCCCTGTTGGTGTATCTGAAGTGCCTCAAGTGCCTTCTTCAGCTGATGAGGGTGAGGTACACTCCAGCCCTGTTGGTGGGTCTGAAGTGCTTCACATACCGTCCTCAGCTGATGAGGGTGAGGTACACTCCAGTCCTGTTGGTCTGTTTGAAGTGTCTAACATGCCTTCCGCAGCTGATGAGGGTGAGGTACACTCCAGTCCTGTTGGTGTGTCTGATGTGCCTCACATGCCCTCCTCAGCTGATGAGGGTGAGGTACACTCCAGTCCTGTTGGTGTCACTGAAGTGCCTCACATGCCCTCCTCAGCTGATGAGTGTGACATGGTACACTCCAGCCCTGTTGGTGTGTCTGAAGTGCCTCACATGCCTTCCTCATCTGATGAGGGTGACATGGTACACTCCAGTCCTGTTGGTGTGTCTGAAGTGCCTCAAATGCCTTCTTCAGCTGATGAGGGTGACATGGTACACTCCAGCCCTGTTGGTGTGTATGAAGTGCCTCACATGTCTTCCTCAGCTGATGAGGGTGACATGGTACACTCCAGCCCTGTTGGTGTGTCTGAAGTGCCTCACGTGCCTTCTTCAGCTGATGAGGGTGAGGTACACTCCAGCCCTGTTGGTGTGTCTGAAATGCCTCACATGTCTTCCTCAGCTGATGAGGGTGACATGGTACACTCCAGTCCTGTTGGGCTGTCTGAAGTGCCTCACGTGGCTTCTTCAGCTGATGAGGGTGACATGGTACACTCCAGCCCTGTTGGTGTGTCAGAAATGCCTCACATGCCTTCTTCAGCTGATGAGGGTGACATGGTACAATCCAGTCCTGTTGGTGTGTCTGAAGTGCCTGACATGCCTTCTTCAGCTGATGAGGGTGACCTGGTACACTCCAGCCCTGTTGGTGTGTTTGAAGTGTCTCACATGCCTTCCGCAGCTGATGAGGGTGAGGTACACTCCAGTCCTGTTGGTGTGTCTGATGTGCCTCACATGCCTTCCTCAGCTGATGAGGGTGACATGGTCCATTCCAGTCCAGTTGGTGTGTCTGAAGTGCCTCACATGCCTTCCTCAGCTAATGAGGGTGACATGTTACTCTCCAGCCCTGTTGGTGTGTCTGAAGTGCCTCACATGCCTTCCTCAGCCAGCTGATGAGGGTGACATGGTACACTCCAGCCCTGTTGGTGTGTTTGAAGTGCCTCACATGCCTTCTTCAGCTGATGAGGGTGACATGGTGCACTCCAGCCCTGTTGGTGTGTCTGAAGTGCCTCACATGTCTTTTTCAGCTGATGAGGGTGAGGTACACTCCAGTCCTTTTGGTGTGTCTGAAGTGCCTCTCATGCCTTCTTCAACTGATGAGGGTGACATGGTACACTTCAGCCCTGTTGGTGTGTCTGAAGTGCCTCACATGTCTTTTTCAGCTGATGAGGGTGAGGTACACTCCAGTCCTGTTGGTGTGTCTGAAGTGCCTCTCATGCCTTCTTCAACTGATGAGGGTGACATGGTACACTCCAGCCCTGTTGGTGTGTTTGAAGTGCTTCACATGCCTTCTTCATCTGATGAGAGTGACATGGTACACTCCAGCCCAGTTGGTGTATCTGAAGTGCCTCACATGCCTTCCTCAGCTGATGAGGGTGACATGGTACACTCCAGCCCTGTTGGTGTGTCTGAAGTGCCTCACATGTCTTCTTCAGCTGATGAGGGTGAGGTACACTCCAGCCCTGTTGGTGTGTCTGAAGTGCCTCACATGCCTTCTTCAGCTAATGAGAGTGAGGTACACTCCAGTCCTGTTGGTGTGTCTGATGTGCCTCACATGCCTTCTTCAGCTGATGAGGGTGACATGGTACACTCCAGCCCTGTTGGTGTGTCTGAAGTGCCTCACATACCTTCTTCAGCTGATGAGGGTGACATGGTACACTCCAGTCCTGTTGGTGTGTCTGAAGTGCCTCACATGCCTTCTTCATCTGATGAGAGTGACATGGTACACTCCAGCCCTGTTGGTGTGTCTGAAGTGCCTCACATGCCTTCCTCAGCTGATGAGGGTGACATGGTACACTCCAGCCCTGTTGGTGTGTCTGAAGTGCCTCACATGCCTTCTTCAGCTGATGAGGGTGAGGTACACTCCAGCCCTGTTGGTGTGTCTGAAGTGCCTCACATGCCTTCTTCAGCTGATGAGGGTGAGGTACACTCCAGTCCTGTTGGTGTGTCTGATGTGCCTCACATGCCTTCTTCAGCTGATGAGGGTGACATGGTACACTCCAGCCCTGTTGGTGTGTCTGAAGTGCCTCACATGCCTTCTTCAACTGATGAGGATGACATGGTACACTCCAGCCCTGTTGGTGTGTCTGAAGTGCCTCACATGCCTTCTTCCTCTGATGAGTGTGACATGGTACACTCCAGCCCTGTTGGTGTGTCTGAAGTGCCTCACATGCCTTCTTCATCTGATAGGGTGACCTGGTACACTCCTGCCCTGTTGGTGTGTCTGAAGTGCCTCACATGCCTTCTTCAGCTGATGAGGGTGACATGGTACACTCCAGTCCTGTTGGTGTGTCTGAAGTGCCTCACATGCCTTCTTCAGCTGATGAGGGTGAGGTACACTCCAGCCCTGTTGGTGTGTTTGAAATGCCTCACATGTCTTCCTCAGCTGATGAGGGTGACATGGTACACTCCAGTCCTGTTGGGCTGTCTGAAGTGCCTCACGTGGCTTCTTCAGCTGATGAGGGTGACATGGTACACTCCAGCCCTGTTGGTGTGTCAGAAATGCCTCACATGCCTTCTTCAGCTGATGAGGGTGACATGGTACAATCCAGTCCTGTTGGTGTGTCTGAAGTGCCTGACATGCCTTCTTCAGCTGATGAGGGTGAGGTACACTCCAGCCCTGTTGGTGTGTTTGAAGTGTCTCACATGCCTTCCGCAGCTGATGAGGGTGAGGTACACTCCAGTCCTGTTGGTGTGTCTGATGTGCCTCACATGCCTTCCTCAGCTGATGAGGGTGAGGTACACTCCAGTCCTGTTGGTGTGTCTGAAGTGCCTCACATGCCTTCTTCAGCTGATGAGGGTGACATGGTAAATTTCAGTCCTGTTGGTGTGTCTGAAGTGCCTCACATGCCTTCCTCAGCTAATGAGGGTGACATGTTACTCTCCAGCCCTGTTGGTCTGAAGTGCCTCACATGCCTTCCTCAGCCAGCTTATGAGGGTGACATGGTACACTCCAGCCCTGTTGGTGTGTTTGAAGTGCCTCACATGCCTTCTTCAGCTGATGAGGGTGACATGGTACACTCCAGTCCTGTTGATGTGTGTGAAGTGCCTCACATGCCCTCCTCAGCTGATGAGGGTGACATGGTACACTCCAGCCCTGTTGGTGTGTCTGAAGGGCCTTACATGCCTTCTTCAGCTGATGAGGGTGAGGTACACTCCAGCCCTGTTGGTGTGTCTGAAGTGCCTCACATGCCTTCTTCAGCTGATGAGGGTGAGGTACACTCCAGCCCTGTTGGTGTGTCTGAAGTGCCTCACATGCCTTCTTCATGTGATGAGTGTGACATGGTACACTCCAGCCCTGTTGGTGTGTTTGAAGTGCCTCACATGCCTTCTTCAGCTGATGAGGGTGAGGTACACTCCAGCCCTGTTGGTGTGTTTGAAGTGTCTCACATGCCTTCCGCAGCTGATGAGGGTGAGGTACACTCCAGTCCTGTTGGTGTGTCTGATGTGCCTCACATGCCTTCCTCAGCTGATGAGGGTGAGGTACACTCCTGTCCTGTTGGTGTGTCTGAAGTGCCTCACATGCCTTCTTCAGCTGATGAGGGTGACATGGTAAATTTCAGTCCTGTTGGTGTGTCTGAAGTGCCTCACATGCCTTCCTCAGCTAATGAGGGTGACATGTTACTCTCCAGCCCTGTTGGTCTGAAGTGCCTCACATGCCTTCCTCAGCCAGCTTATGAGGGTGACATGGTACACTCCAGCCCTGTTGGTGTGTTTGAAGTGCCTCACATGCCTTCTTCAGCTGATGAGGGTGACATGGTACACTCCAGTCCTGTTGATGTGTGTGAAGTGCCTCACATGCCCTCCTCAGCTGATGAGGGTGACATGGTACACTCCAGCCCTGTTGGTGTGTCTGAAGGGCCTTACATGCCTTCTTCAGCTGATGAGGGTGAGGTACACTCCAGCCCTGTTGGTGTGTCTGAAGTGCCTCACATGCCTTCTTCAGCTGATGAGGGTGAGGTACACTCCAGCCCTGTTGGTGTGTCTGAAGTGCCTCACATGCCTTCTTCATGTGATGAGTGTGACATGGTACACTCCAGCCCTGTTGGTGTGTCTGAAGTGCCTCACATGCCTTCTTCAGCTGATGAGGGTGAGGTACTCTCCAGCCCTGTTGGTGTGTCTGAAGTGCCTCACATGCCTTCCTGAACTGATGAGGGTGAAGTACACTCCAGTCCTGTTGGTGTGTCTGAAGTGCCTCACGTTCCTTCTTCAGCTGATGAGGGTGACATGGTACACTCCAGTCCTGTTGGTGTGTCTGAAGTGCCTCACATGCCTTCATCAGCTGATGAGGGTGACATGGTACACTCCAGCCCTGTTGGTGTGTCTGAAGTGCCTCACATGCCTTCTTCAGCTGATGAGGGTGACATGGTACACTCCAGCCCTGTTGGTGTGTCTGAAGTGCCTCACGTGCCTTCTTCAGCTGATGAGGGTGACATGGTACACTCCAGCCCTGTTGGTGTGTCTGAAGTGCCTCACATGCCTTCTTCAGCTGATGAGGGTGAGGTACACTCCAGCCCTGTTGGTGTGTCTGAAGTGCCTCACATGCCTTCTTCATGTGATGAGTGTGACATGGTACACTCCAGCCCTGTTGGTGTGTCTGAAGTGCCTCACATGCCTTCTTCAGCTGATGAGGGTGAGGTACACTCCAGCCCTGTTGGTGTGTCTGAAGTGCCTCACATGCCTTCCTTAGCTGATGAGGGTGAAGTACACTCCAGCCCTGTTGGTGTGTCTGAAGTGCCTCACGTGCCTTCTTCAGCTGATGAGGGTGACATGGTACACTCCAGTCCTGTTGGTGTGTCTGAAGTGCCTCACATGCCTTCCTCAGCTGATGAGGGTGACATGGTACACTCCAGTCCTGTTGGTGTGTCTGAAGTGCCTCACATGCCTTCTTCAGCTGATGAGGGTGACATGGTGCACTCCAGCCCTGTTGGTGTGTCTGATGTGCCTCACATGCCTTCTTCAGCTGATGAGGGTGAGGTACACTCCAGCCCTGTTGGTGTGTCTGAAGTGCCTCACATGCCTTCTTCATGTGATGAGGGTGACATGGTACACTCCAGGCCTGTTGGTGTGTCTGAAGTGCCTCACGTGCCTTCTTCAGCTGATGAGGGTGACATGGTACACTCCAGTCCTGTTGGTGTGTCTGAAGTGCCTCACGTGCCTTCTTCAGCTGATGAGGGTGAGGTACACTCCAGTCCTGTTGGTGTGTCTGAAGTTCCTCATGTGCCTTCTTCAGCTGACGAGGGTGACATGGTACACTCCAGTCCTGTTGGTGTGTCTGAAGTGCCTCACGTGCCTTCTTCAGCTGATGAGGGTGACAAGGTACACTCCAGTCCTGTTGGTGTGTCTAAAGTGCCTCACATGCCTTCTTCAGCTGATGAGGGTGACATGGTACACTCCAGCCCTGTTGGTGTGTCTGAAGTGCCTCACATGCCTTCTTCAGCTGATGAGGGTGACATGGTACACTCCAGCCCTGTTGGTGTGTCTGAAGTGCCTCACATGCCTACTTTAGCTGATGAGGGTGACATGGTACACTCCAGCCCTGTTGGTGTGTATGAAGTGCCTCACATGTCTTCCTCAGCTGATGAGAGTGACATGGTATATTCCAGTCCTGTTGGTGTGTCTGAAGTGCCTCACGTGCCTTCTTCAGCTGATGAGAGTGACATGGTACACTCCAGCCCTGTTGGTGTGTCCGACGTGCCTCACATGCCTTCTTCATCTGATGAGGGTGACATGGTACACTCCAGCCCTGTTGGTGTGTCCGAAGTGCCTCACATGCCTTATTCAGCTGATGAGGGTGACATGGTACACTCCAGTCCTGTTGGTGTGTCTGAAGTGCCTCACATGACTTCTTCAGCTGATGAGGGTGAGGTACACTCCAGCCCTGTTGGTGTGTCTGAAATGCCTCACATGTCTTCCTCAGCTGATGAGGGTGACATGGTACACTCCAGTCCTGTTGGGCTGTCTGAAGTGCCTCACGTGGCTTCTTCAGCTGATGAGGGTGACATGGTACACTCCAGCCCTGTTGGTGTGTCAGAAATGCCTCACATGCCTTCTTCAGCTGATGAGGGTGACATGGTACAATCCAGTCCTGTTGGTGTGTCTGAAGTGCCTGACATGCCTTCTTTAGCTGATGAGGGTGACCTGGTACACTCCAGCCCTGTTGGTGTGTTTGAAGTGTCTCACATGCCTTCCGCAGCTGATGAGGGTGAAGTACACTCCAGTCCTGTTGGTGTGTCTGATGTGCCTCACATGCCTTCCTCAGCTGATGAGGGTGAGGTACACTCCAGTCCTGTTGGTGTGTCTGAAGTGCCTCACATGCCTTCTTCAGCTGATGAGGGTGACATGGTACATTCCAGTCCTGTTGGTGTGTCTGAAGTGCCTCACATGCCTTCCTCAGCTAATGAGGGTGACATGTTACTCTCCAGCCCTGTTGGTGTGTCTGAAGTGCCTCATGTGCCTTCTTCAGCTGACGAGGGTGACATGGTACACTCCAGTCCTGTTGGTGTGTCTGAAGTGCCTCACGTGCCTTCTTCAGCTGATGAGGGTGACAAGGTACACTCCAGTCCTGTTGGTGTGTCTGAAGTGCCTCACATGCCTTCTTCATGTGATGAGGGTGACATGGTACACTCCAGCCCTGTTGGTGTGTCTGAAGTGCCTCACATGCCTTCTTCAGCTGATGAGGGTGACATGGTACACTCCAGCCCTGTTGGTGTGTCTGAAGTGCCTCACATGCCTACTTTAGCTGATGAGGGTGACATGGTACACTCCAGCCCTGTTGGTGTGTATGAAGTGCCTCACATGTCTTCCTCAGCTGATGAGAGTGACATGGTATATTCCAGTCCTGTTGGTGTGTCTGAAGTGCCTCACGTGCCTTCTTCAGCTGATGAGAGTGACATGGTACACTCCAGCCCTGTTGGTGTGTCCGACGTGCCTCACATGCCTTCTTCATCTGATGAGGGTGACATGGTACACTCCAGCCCTGTTGGTGTGTCCGAAGTGCCTCACATGCCTTATTCAGCTGATGAGGGTGACATGGTACACTCCAGTCCTGTTGGTGTGTCTGAAGTGCCTCACATGACTTCTTCAGCTGATGAGGGTGAGGTACACTCCAGTCCTGTTGGTGTGTCTGAAGTGCCTCACATGCCTTCTTCAGCTGATGAGGGTGACATGGTACATTCCAGTCCTGTTGGTGTGTCTGAAGTGCCTCACATGCCTTCCTCAGCTAATGAGGGTGACATGTTACTCTCCAGCCCTGTTGGTGTGTCTGAAGTGCCTCACATGCCTTCCTCAGCCAGCTGATGAGGGTGACATGGTACACTCCAGCCCTGTTGGTGTGTTTGAAGTGGCTCACATGCCTTCTTCAGCTGATGAGGGTGACATGGTACACTCCAGCCCTGTTGGTGTGTCTGAAGTGCCTCACATGTCTTTTTCAGCTGATGAGGGTGAGGTACACTCCAGTCCTGTTGGTGTGTCTGAAGTGCCTCTCATGCCTTCTTCAACTGATGAGGGTGACATGGTACACTCCAGCCCTGTTGGTGTGTTTGAAGTGCTTCACATGCCTTCTTCATCTGATGAGAGAGACATGGTACACTCCAGCCCTGTTGGTGTGTCTGAAGTGCCTCACATGCCTTCTTCAGCTAATGAGGGTGAGGTACACTCCAGTCCTGTTGGTGTGTCTGAAGTGCCTCACATGCCTTCCTCAGCTGATGAGGGTGACATGGTACACTGCAGCCCTGTTGGTGTGTCTGAAGTGCCTCACATGTCTTCTTCAGCTGATGAGGGTGAGGTACACTCCAGCCCTGTTGGTGTGTCTGAAGTGCCTCACATGCCTTCTTCAGCTAATGAGGGTGAGGTACACTCCAGTCCTGTTGGTGTGTCTGAAGTGCCTCACATGCCTTCTTCAGCTGATGAGGGTGACATGGTACACTCCAGCCCTGTTGGTGTGTCTGAAGTGCCTCACATGCCTTCTTCAGCTGATGAGGGTGACATGGTACACTCCAGTCCTGTTGGTGTGTCTGAAGTGCCTCACATGCCTTCTTCAGCTGATGAGGGTGAGGTACACTCCAGCCCTGTTGGTGTGTCTGAAGTGCCTCACATGCCTTCTTCAGCTGATGAGGGTGAGGTACACTCCAGTCCTGTTGGTGTGTCTGATGTGCCTCACATGCCTTCTTCAGCTGATGAGGGTGACATGGTACACTCCAGCCCTGTTGGTGTGTCTGAAGTGCCTCACATGCCTTCTTCAGCTGATGAGGGTGACATGGTACAATCCAGTCCTGTTGGTGTGTCTGAAGTGCCTCACATGCCTTCTTCCTCTGATGAGTGTGACATGGTACACTCCAGCCCTGTTGGTGTGTCTGAAGTGCCTCACATGCCTTCTTCATCTGATAGGGTGACCTGGTACACTCCTGCCCTGTTGGTGTGTCTGAAGTGCCTCACATGCCTTCTTCAGCTGATGAGGGTGACAGGTACACTCCAGCCCTGTTGGTGTGTTTGAAATGCCTCACATGTCTTCCTCAGCTGATGAGGGTGACATGGTACACTCCAGTCCTGTTGGGCTGTCTGAAGTGCCTCACGTGGCTTCTTCAGCTGATGAGGGTGAAATGGTACACTCCAGCCCTGTTGGTGTGTCAGAAATGCCTCACATGCCTTCTTCAGCTGATGAGGGTGACATGGTACAATCCAGTCCTGTTGGTGTGTCTGAAGTGCCTGACATGCCTTCTTCAGCTGATGAGGGTGAGGTACACTCCAGCCCTGTTGGTGTGTTTGAAGTGTCTCACATGCCTTCCGCAGCTGATGAGGGTGAGGTACACTCCAGTCCTGTTGGTGTGTCTGATGTGCCTCACATGCCTTCCTCAGCTGATGAGGGTGAGGTACACTCCAGTCCTGTTGGTGTGTCTGAAGTGCCTCACATGCCTTCTTCAGCTGATGAGGGTGACATGGTAAATTTCAGTCCTGTTGGTGTGTCTGAAGTGCCTCACATGCCTTCCTCAGCTAATGAGGGTGACATGTTACTCTCCAGCCCTGTTGGTGTGTCTGAAGTGCCGCACATGCCTTCCTCAGCCAGCTTATGAGGGTGACATGGTACACTCCAGCCCTGTTGGTGTGTTTGAAGTGCCTCACATGCCTTCTTCAGCTGATGAGGGTGACATGGTACACTCCAGTCCTGTTGATGTGTGTGAAGTGCCTCACATGCCCTCCTCAGCTGATGAGTGTGACATGGTACACTCCAGCCCTGTTGGTGTGTCTCAAGTGCCTCACATGCCTTCCTCAGCTGATGAGGGTGAGGTACACTCCAGCCCTGTTGGTGTGTCTGAAGTGCCTTACATGCCTTCTTCAGCTGATGAGGGTGAGGTACACTCCAGCCCTGTTGGTGTGTCTGAAGTGCCTCACATGCCTTCTTCATGTGATGAGTGTGACATGGTACACTCCAGCCCTGTTGGTGTGTCTGAAGTGCCTCACATGCCTTCTTCAGCTGATGAGGGTGAGGTACACTCCAGCCCTGTTGGTGTGTCTGAAGTGCCTCACATGCCTTCCTGAGCTGATGAGGGTGAAGTGCACTCCAGTCCTGTTGGTGTGTCTGAAGTGCCTCACGTGCCTTCTTCAGCTGATGAGGGTGACATGGTACACTCCAGTCCTGTTGGTGTGTCTGAAGTGCCTCACATGCCTTCATCAGCTGATGAGGGTGACAAGGTACACTCCAGTCCTGTTGGTGTGTCTGAAGTGCCTCACATGCCTTCCTCAGCTGATGAGGGTGACATGGTACACTCCAGCTCTGTTGGTGTGTCTGAAGTGCCTTGCGTGCCTTCTTCAGCTGATGAGGGTGACATGGTACACTCCAGCCCTGTTGGTGTGTCTGAAGTGCCTCACATGCCTTCTTCAGCTGATGAGGGTGAGGTACACTCCAGCCCTGTTGGTGTGTCTGAAGTGCCTCACATGCCTTCTTCATGTGATGAGTGTGACATGGTACACTCCAGCCCTGTTGGTGTGTCTGAAGTGCCTCACATGCCTTCTTCAGCTGATGAGGGTGAGGTACACTCCAGCCCTGTTGGTGTGTCTGAAGTGCCTCACATGCCTTCCTGAGCTGATGAGGGTGAAGTACACTCCAGTCCTGTTGGTGTGTCTGAAGTGCCTCACGAGCCTTCTTCAGCTGATGAGGGTGACATGGTACACTCCAGTCCTGTTGGTGTGTCTGAAGTGCCTCACATGCCTTCATCAGCTGATGAGGGTGACAAGGTACACTCCAGTCCTGTTGGTGTGTCTGAAGTGCCTCACATGCCTTCCTCAGCTGATGAGGGTGACATGGTACACTCCAGCCCTGTTGGTGTGTCTAAAGTGCCTCACATGCCTTCTTCATGTGATGAGGGTGACATGGTACACTCCAGGCCTGTTGGTGTGTCTGAAGTGCCTCACATGCCTTCTTCAGCTGATGAGGGTGACATGGTGCACTCCAGCCCTGTTGGTGTGTCTGAAGTGCCTCACATGCCTTCTTCAGCTGATGAGGGTGAGGTACACTCCAGCCCTGTTGGTGTGTTCGAAGTGCCTCACATGCCTTCTTCATGTGATGAGTGTGACATGGTACACTCCAGCTCTGTTGGTGTGTCTGAAGTGCCTCACGTGCCTTCTTCAGCTGATGAGGGTGACATGGTACACTCCAGTCCTGTTGGTGTGTCTGAAGTGCCTCACATGCCTTTTTCAGCTGATGAGGGTGAGGTACACTCCAGTCCTGTTGGTGTGTCTGAAGTTCCTCATGTGCCTTCTTCAGCTGACGAGGGTGACATGGTACACTCCAGTCCTGTTGGTGTGTCTGAAGTGCCTCACGTGCCTTCTTCAGCTGATGAGGGTGACAAGGTACACTCCAGTCCTGTTGGTGTGTCTAAAGTGCCTCACATGCCTTCCTCAGCTGACGAGGGTGACATGGTACACTCCAGCCCTGTTGGTGTGTCTGAAGTGCCTCACATGCCTTCTTCAGCTGATGAGGGTGACATTGTACACTCCAGCCCTGTTGGTGTGTCTTAAGTGCCTCACATGCCTACTTTAGCTGATGAGGGTGACATGGTACACTCCAGCCCTGTTGGTGTGTCTGAAGTGCCTCACATGTCTTTTTCAGCTGATGAGGGTGAGGTACACTCCAGTCCTGTTGGTGTGTCTGAAGTGCCTCATGTGCCTTCTTCAGCTGATGAGGGTGACATGGTACACTCCAGTCCTGTTGGTGTGTCTGAAGTGCCTCACGTGCCTTCTTCAGCTGATGAGGGTGATATGGTACACTCCAGCCCTGTTGGTGTGTCTGAAGTGCCTCACATGCCTTCCTGAGCTGATGAGGGTGAAGTACACTCCAGCCCTGTTGGTGTGTCTGAAGTGCCTCACGTGCCTTCTTCAGCTGATGAGGGTGACATGGTACACTCCAGTCCTGTTGGTATGTCTGAAGTGCCTCACATGCCTTCCTCGGCTGATGAGGGTGACATGGTACACTCCAGCCCTGTTGGTGTGTATGAAGTGCCTCACATGCCTTCCTCAGCTGATGAGAGTTGTAGGAAGGTGGAATCTGACTATATGGTTGCCCCCACTTTTTTTATGGTGTTTTGCTGGTTTATGACTTAGTTGGACTGGGATCCTGCTATTCAGGGCCCCCGTCTATCTGCTTTCTCTGTAAAATGGTTTCCATATGCCTTAGGCACATCTCTGATTGGAATCTGGAGTGCCCTTATAAGTCCCTAGTATATGGTATACTATGTACCAAGGGCATAGGTACCTCAGAGGCCTACCAGGGGCTGCAGCACGTATTGTGCCACCCCTGGAAGGCCATCCAAACTGACACCACAGGTCTGCTACTGCAGCCTGGGTAAGGTGGTGCATGCACTCCTTACTGTGATATAGGTTACCTATATCACTAAATACATACACACATATAAACCTATAAGTCACTCCTAAGGCAGGCCTTATCAATCCTAAAGGCAGAGTGCATGGTTCCTATGTGAGAGGGTGCCCCTGCATGAGCAGGGCCCCTCTGCAGCGTTCGGAGACCATCTCTGATGCTGTTTGTAGTGCAGCCTGACCATATACTCTTAAGCGCATTATATCCTCGCGGTAAAATGCTAACTTTGGAATGGCTGCACCTAAACATGTCGTGTTTGGTGTCAAACATCTTGGAATACTACCCCCCGCCAATCCTGGCGGCGGGGGTAGCATTCCACCCTTCTAGAGGGAAAGACATGTTAACTCTGACTAACTCTGTAACTTCCTTCTGAAGCCCTGGCATCACAAAATGGATGCTGCTGCCACAGACACAAGTCTGGCCTCCTGCTGCTGGACGAAACTCCGGCAGGGGAGGCCTGGACAATAGGTTTCCTGTTGCAGGGAGGTGTGACCACCTCCCCAGACAGGATAATGTGTATTGGGGCTGGGTGGGTGCACTCTTAGAGTGCTTTGAAGTCCTGCACTGGGGGAGCAAAAGGCTCCTCTGTGCATATGCCAGTTCAAACCAGCTCAGGGGCTACCTGCCCCTGCTCTGGCGCGAAACTGGACAAAGGGAAGTGGGTGTAGCCACCCCCTCCCTTGACCCTCCCATAGGTGGGGTCATAGAGTTAGTCCCTCCCTGTTTTACTAGTTAAAATGGGGAACCCTTGCCACAGCAAGATTAGATTATACCTGGACGAAACTCTGAAACAGAATCCTGGACCTTTGACGCTCTACTCACGATTAGAGGACTGAAGAATCTCCCTTGGGGTCAAGGAGTGACTCCCCTGCTTGGCAGGCACCAAAGAAGCATCTGTCCGGTTCGCATCACTGAAGCTCCCGTCGGACGCCGAAGTCATCGCATCACCAGAGGTGGATTCTCAGACTTCCCGAGGCTACCCTGAGTCCCCAGCAAAGCTGAGGCCCGTGGCTATCGTGGGTGACTTGAGACCGTGACCCATGGACACCGAGCACATTTGCAAGTGCACCATCTTCTGGGTCTCCCAAGAAGTCGTGCTTTGGGCTCCGAGTAGCCCTAGCCTCCAGCACCACCTGCACTGAAGATCACTGGCCCCCACTCCACGAGTGTCCTGTAAGCCAGCTCCACGTGCAGCGTCACGAGGCTCCTTCGCGGTCGCTAGCCCGTTGGCTAGTAGCCCTTAACGAAGGCCAATCTTTTCTTTACTTGGCAGTCTGGTTGCTCCAGGCCTGCCCTCACTTACCCTCGCTGGGTGAGTTCCCCAGACCTTGTTGGTCTGCATCATCGACGATCTACATCTTACTCGAGACTTGCCGTTGCCAAGGCTTGTTGGGTCCAATCTGGTCGCCGACACCTCTGCACTCGACAGACATCGAGCAACAGCCCGAATCCTGCTCCTGGTCGCCGACAACGCCTCCCGGACCTCGTGGCTGAAGAGTCAAGACGACCGTCACCAAATCTGAAGCACTCGACATCGGTGGGCATCTGTCCATCGCCTCCCTGGTCACTGGCTAGTGACCCAGACTCTGTCCCCTCTGCTTTCAGGTTCTTCAGAACTCCGATCCACTCTTGGATCCACCCGGACACTTTTCCCCTGGTCGCCAGCAGCACTTTGCAGCAGATCGCCATAAGAACCGACGACGAAACCCGACCCCGAAAGGCACCTATGCACCCGGCTTCCCTGGGTGAGGTAACACGAGTACTCCGGTGCTCCCGTGGGTAGAGACTCTTCAAAGTCCTAGATCTCAAAGGGTTTTGTCCTAGTCCTCTTTTAAGTGTCCCTTTCCTCTATTTTCCCGATCCCGACTTTCTCCATAGAAGTTAACGGCGTATCGCGGTTGTGTATTTACACTGCACGCGTCTCCCGTGGGTCCCCTGTGTCACTACCTTGGGTGGTTCCTTGTGGTCCAAGCACTTCTAGAGGCTCTAGGCCTAGTGTCTAGTTCAGTCGTGGTTCGCATACCACTTTATTGGTATATGGTTTGGTACGCCCCTAGGGCCCAAACGTGTATTTGTGCTATTACTGTGATTTAAGATCTTATAACCTATGTACTTCGAACTCTAGCCTCATAAAGAGACTAGAGGGGTGTGTTTAGTAATAAATACATATATTTTGAATATATACCTGGTGTGGTGCTCTTTCATTTGGTCACTCAAGAGATTATAGACTGGTAAAACAAGCTGCTTTACATTCCTTCAAGACTTAGCCTGAAGGCTGCTCTCCACAGCTACCACTAGGATAGCTTTCAATAAGGTTGTCTTTAACCTACCTACCATAAGAGTCGATTTGGACTGGTGCAAGGTGCCCACTATAATTAGTGGACAGCATATGCCAGGCCAACTTCTCACATTGGTGTGCAGCGTGTGGGATTCCAGCTTGCTATTGTTTTACCAGATAATCTCAATTGAATTGATCAACTGAAAACCACTAAAGGTACCTAAGGTACATATAATTTAAGCTTAGAATAACAGTAAGTTCTACTGAACTTAGAGTTGTGTGTTAAGGGATAGCACAACCCTTTCTACAACTCAAGAGAGTTTAGTAGGCCACACTAGAGTAGGTAGTGCATACACCACACCACACTAGTAATGTCTTTAAAAGCAGTATCCAAAGATGCCTTGCAGGAAGCCATTGAGCTTCCACCCTCCAAGTATGACACACTCCCATTCTTGGAATTGAGAGCTTTGTGTAACGTGAGGAAATTAAGGACAGGCCAAAGTCCCACCACCCAACACCTCCAGGAGTTGTTGGTGGCTTATGATCTTAGTAAGTCTTCAGAGACTGAAGGGGTAGGAGCAGAGGGTGGGCCAGCAGATGAGGAAGGGACCAGGGGTACCACTACCCCCAGCCCCCTCTGAAACTGACCAGGAGGGTGACAATGACCCTGACCTGGAAAACCCAATCCCTTCTGGGGAAGATGAAGATGAGGATCTTGAGAACCACACCTTTGTCCCCCCAGGAAGGATTATGAGTGTGCTCAGAAAGTCTAGGTCTCCTTCACAGGAGTCTAACCACTCTGGCACCTCAATAGGGAGCTCTGTTTCTTCTCACAGGAGGGAATCCTCTCATGAGAGAAGAAAGAGACTGGTCCAGTATGAGGAAACTCAACTAGAGATCAGGAAGAAGCAATTGGCTTTAGATAGAGAATCCCTAGATCTCCTTAGAGAGAGAAGAAAGTTGGGACTAGAGTCCCATGGTGGCAGCAATATCCCTAGAGATAGGGACAGGTCTTATGACCATAGAAACCTAAACAAGATTGTCCCTCCCTACCAGAGTGGGGATGACATCCACAAATGGATAACTGCACTGGAGAGGGCCTGTAAAGTTCAGAAGGTCCCCCAGAGGCAGTGGGCAGCAATCTTGTGGCTCTCCTTTGCAGACAAAGGTAGAGACAAGCTCCTCACTGTAAGAGAAGAGGATGCTGACAATTACACAGTCTTGAAGAGTGCTCTGATAGATGGGTTTGGCCTAACCACTGAACAGTATAGGTTGAAGTTCAGAGACACCCAAAAAGCTCAGACTCAAGACTGGGTTGATTTTGTAGATTGTGCTACAAAGGCTCTGGAAGGTTGGATACATGGCAACAAAGTGCATGACTTTTTAGGATTGTACAATTTGATTATGAGGGAGCAGATCCTTAATAATTGTCAAAACCAGCTTTTGCACCAGTATCTGGTGGACTCTGATCTGACCTCTCCCCAAGAATTGGGAAAGAAGGCAGACAAATGGGTCAGAACCAGAGTAAAAACTAGAAATCAGGGTGGTGACCAGAAGAAAGATTCTACTAAGTCCCAAGAGAAAGGTGGGGATA
This sequence comes from Calotriton arnoldi, assembly GCA_963921515.1. NCBI lineage: Eukaryota > Metazoa > Chordata > Amphibia > Caudata > Salamandridae > Calotriton > Calotriton arnoldi. The sequence continues at coordinate 872,326 of CAWUFW010008343.1, forward strand.
AATCTAAGGATAAGTCCCCTACAGGGCCCCAAAATTCCTCTTCTGGGGGTGGGTCCCAAACTCCTTCCTCTCCTGAAAAGAAACCATATTGCCATGTCTGTAAAAAGCCTGGGCACTGGAAAACTGATCCCAGTTGCCCCAGGATTGGCAATAAAGAAAATGTTCCTCCCACAACTACTACCACCCCTCCTGGTACTACCAGTAGTAATCCTCCAGTTGGGAGTAGTGCACCCAAAAAGTTAGGTGCTTTTGCAAGAGGAACAGAGGTGGGCCCTAGTTTAGACAGGGACCCCTCAACAGACTCCTCTGACTCTGATGGTGGTATAGGATTTGCCACCTTTACCATGGGTCCCATAGCATTGGGCAGGTACAGACTGGAGCCAATGATTAATGGTCAGAAAGCTGTGGCATTTAGGGACACAGGGGCTAGTGTCACCATGGTGGCAGGGAAACTAGTCCCCCCTCACCAGCTTTTACCTGAGTTTAAATACCAGGTGACCAACATTGATGGTGTCAGAACAGATCACCCCATGGCCATAGTCAATCTCAGCTGGGAGGGGGTCACAGGCCCAAAAGAGTGGCAGTGTCCCCAACCCTACCTGTAGATTGCCTGATGGGCAATGATTTGGAAATTTCAGCCTGGGCTGAAGTTGAACACCAAACCCATCTTAGGATGTTGGGCGTCCCTGCAAGGTTAGTGGGGCTGTGATGGCCACAGCCCCAGCCCAAGAATTTGGAGAGATGGAGCCTGAAAGAATGGCCCACTCTCCCCAAAAGAGAGCACAAGGGTTGAAGACAAGTCTTCTTCCCCCAGACAGTAGGTAAGGGTCAGCCTCCTCAGGGAACTGACCCTACCCCTGGTGAAGGAACTGCCACAGAGGTAGTCAGGCCTGGCCTGGCCACACCCCTGATGGCAGAGGACCCTTCCAAGGTGGTACCCAGTCTGGAGCAGGTAACCTGCCCCTCTCTACCCTGCCTCAGTCAGCCCAGGGCTGCAGAGGTCAGGGAGGTCAGTGGACCCCCGGGCCCCCTGTCCAGAGGAAGCCCCCCACCAGCAGATTAGGGGCACCCAGTCTAGTAGCCCTAGCCAGGTGAAAATTCCTCTACACACTGAGGGATCCCCCATACCTTTATGTAGGGACCTCCCCCAGAAGGACTCTGGTAGGCAAGGGCAAACCTGGGACCAGAAGGTTCCAAACCTGCCATGTCCCTCCAGTAGTCCATCCAAAGGGACCCAACCCCCAGCTGTAGGCAGCCAAAGGTTGACCCTTAGAGCAAAGTGCAACTCAGTCATGGAAAGACAGGCATACATGGTGACCAGTGATCTGAGGAAGCTGAGGCCAACATTCCTAGGGCCTCACTTCTCTACTCAGACACCTCACCAGCCTTGTACTTTACCTAAGCACACCACAGGTAGTGATTCCCCATGGTGGAGACCCTCTCATACCCTTAGGGTGAGGGATTGCTTAGTGGACCATAAGACAGGGGGCAACCATGCTAGTGCAGGTGCTTCCTTATATGACCACTTAGTCAATGAAGGCTCAACTGGCCAAGGTTAGCCTTATCTCCTTTCGTTGGGGGGGGTTATGTAGGAAGGTGGAATCTGACTATATGGTTGCCCCCACTTTTTTATGGTGTTTTGCTGGTTTATGACTTAGTTGGACTGGGATCCTGCTATTCAGGGCCCCCGTCTATCTGCTTTCTCTGTAAAATGGTTTCCATGTGCCTTAGGCACATCTCTGATTGGAATCTGGAGTGCCCTTATAAGTCCCTAGTATATGGTATACTATGTACCAAGGGCATAGGTACCTCAGAGGCCTACCAGGGGCTGCAGCACGTATTGTGCCACCCCTGGAAGGCCATCCAAACTGACACCACAGGTCTGCTACTGCAGCCTGGGTAAGGTGGTGCATGCACCTCTTACTGTGATATAGGTTACCTATATCACTAAATACATACACACATATAAACCTATAAGTCACTCCTAAGGCAGGCCTTATCAATCCTAAAGGCAGAGTGCATGGTTCCTATGTGAGAGGGTGCCCCTGCATGAGCAGGGCCCCTCTGCAGCGTTCGGAGACCATCTCTGATGCTGTTTGTAGTGCAGCCTGACCATATACTCTTAAGCGCATTATATCCTCGCGGTAAAATGCTAACTTTGGAATGGCTGCACCTAAACATGTCGTGTTTGGTGTCAAACATCTTGGAATACTACCCCCCGCCAATCCTGGCGGCGGGGGTAGCATTCCACCCTTCTAGAGGGAAAGACATGTTAACTCTGACTAACCCGGTAACTTCCTTCTGAAGCCCTGGCATCACAAAATGGATGCTGCTGCCACAGACACAAGTCTGGCCTCCTGCTGCTGGACGAAACTCCGGCAGGGGAGGCCTGGACAATAGGTTTCCTGTTGCAGGGAGGTGTGACCACCTCCCCAGACAGGATAATGTGTATTGGGGCTGGGTGGGTGCACTCTTAGAGTGCTTTGAAGTCCTGCACTGGGGAGCAAAAGGCTCCTCTGTGCATATGCCAGTTCAAACCAGCTCAGGGGCTACCTGCCCCTGCTCTGGCGCGAAACTGGACAAAGGGAAGTGGGTGTAGCCACCCCCTCCCTTGACCCTCCCATAGGTGGGGTCATAGAGTTAATCCCTCCCTGTTTTACTAGTTAAAATGGGGAACCCTTGCCACAGCAAGATTAGATTATACCTGGACGAAACTCTGAAACAGAATCCTGGACCTTCGACGCTCTACTCACGATTAGAGGACTGAAGAATCTCCCTTGGGGTCAAGGAGTGACTCCCCTGCTTGGCAGGCACCAAAGAAGCATCTGTCCGGTTCGCATCACTGAAGCTCCCGTCGGACGCCGAAGTCATCGCATCACCAGAGGTGGATTCTCAGACTTCGCCGAGGCTACCCTGAGTCCCCAGCAAAGCTGAGGCCCGTGGCTATCGTGGGTGACTTGAGACCGTGACCCCTGGACACCGAGCACATTTGCAAGTGCACCATCTTCTGGGTCTCCCAAGAAGTCGTGCTTTGGGCTCCGAGTAGCCCTAGCCTCCAGCACCACCTGCACCGAAGATCACTGGCCCCCACTCCACGAGTGTCCTGTAAGCCAGCTCCACGTGCGGCGTCACGAGGCTCCTTCGCGGTCGCTAGCCCGTTGGCTAGTAGCCCTTAACGAAGGCCAATCTTTTTTTTACTTGGCAGTCTGGTTGCTCCAGGCCTGCCCTCACTTACCCTTGCTGGGTGAGTTCCCCAGCCCTTGCTGGTCTGCATCATCGACGATCTACATCTTACTCGAGACTTGCCGTTGCCAAGGCTTGTTGGGTCCAATCTGGTCGCCGACACCTCTGCACTCGACAGACATCGAGCAACAGCCCGAATCCTGCTCCTGGTCGCCGACAACGCCTCCCGGACCTCGTGGCTGAAGAGTCAAGACGACTTTCACCGAATCTGAAGCACTCGACATCGGTGGGCATCTGTCCATCGCCTCCCTGGTCACTGGCTAGTGACCCAGACTCTGTCCCCTCTGCTTTCAGGTTCTTCAGAACTCCGATCCACTCTTGGATCCACCCGGACACTTTTCCCCTGGTCGCCAGCAGCACTTTGCAGCAGATCGCCATAAGAACCGACGACGAAACCCGACCCCGAAAGGCACCTATGCACCCGGCTTCCCTGGGTGAGGTAACACGAGTACTCCGGTGCTCCCGTGGGTAGAGACTCTTCAAAGTCCTAGATCTCAAAGGGTTTTGTCCTAGTCCTCTTTTAAGTGTCCCTTTCCTCTATTTTCCCGATCCCGACTTTCTCCATAGAAGTTAACGGCGTATCGCGGTTGTGTATTTACACTGCACGCGTCTCCCGTGGGTCCCCTGTGTCACTACCTTGGGTGGTTCCTTGTGGTCCAAGCACTTCTAGAGGCTCTAGGCCTAGTGTCTAGTTCAGTCGTGGTTCGCATACCACTTTATTGGTATATGGTTTGGTACGCCCCTAGGGCCCAAACGTGTATTTGTGCTATTACTGTGATTTAATCTTATAACCTATGTACTTCGAACTCTAGCCTCATAAAGAGACTAGAGGGGTGTGTTTAGTAATAAATACATATATTTTGAATATATACCTGGTGTGGTGCTCTTTCATTTGGTCACTCAAGAGATTATAGACTGGTAAAACAAGCTGCTTTACATTCCTTCAAGACTTAGCCTGAAGGCTGCTCTCCACAGCTACCACTAGGATAGCTTTCAATAAGGTTGTCTTTAACCTACCTACCATAAGAGTCGATTTGGACTGGTGCAAGGTGCCCACTATAATTAGTGGACAGCATATGCCAGGCCAACTTCTCACAAGAGTGACATGGTATATTCCAGTCCTGTTGGTGTGTCTGAAGTGCCTCACGTGCCTTCTTCAGCTGATGAGAGTGACATGGTACACTCCAGCCCTGTTGGTGTGTCCGACGTGCCTCACATGCCTTCTTCATCTGATGAGGGTGACATGGTACACTCCAGCCCTGTTGGTGTGTCCGAAGTGCCTCACATGCCTTATTCAGCTGATGAGGGTGACATGGTACACTCCAGTCCTGTTGGTGTGTCTGAAGTGCCTCACATGCCTTCTTCAGCTGATGAGGGTGAGGTACACTCCAGCCCTGTTGGTGTGTCTGAAATGCCTCACATGTCTTCCTCAGCTGATGAGGGTGACATGGTACACTCCAGTCCTGTTGGGCTGTCTGAAGTGCCTCACGTGGCTTCTTCAGCTGATGAGGGTGACATGGTACACTCCAGCCCTGTGGGGGGGTCAGAAATGCCTCACATGCCTTCTTCAGCTGATGAGGGTGACATGGTACAATCCAGTCCTGTTGGTGTGTCTGAAGTGCCTGACATGCCTTCTTCAGCTGATGAGGGTGACCTGGTACACTCCAGCCCTGTTGGTGTGTTTGAAGTGTCTCACATGCCTTCCGCAGCTGATGAGGGTGAGGTACACTCCAGTCCTGTTGGTGTGTCTGAAGTGCCTCACATGCCTTCCTCAGCTGATGAGGGTGACATGGTACATTCCAGTCCTGTTGGTGTGTCTGAAGTGCCTCACATGCCTTCCTCAGCTAATGAGGGTGACATGTTACTCTCCAGCCCTGTTGGTGTGTCTGAAGTGCCTCACATGCCTTCCTCAGCCAGCTGATGAGGGTGACATGGTACACTCCAGCCCTGTTGGTGTGTTTGAAGTGCCTCACATGCCTTCTTCAGCTGATGAGGGTGACATGGTACACTCCAGCGCTGTTGGTGTGTCTGAAGTGCCTGACATGTCTTTTTCAGCTGATGAGGGTGAGGTACACTCCAGTCCTGTTGGTGTGTCTGAAGTGCCTCTCATGCCTTCTTCAGCTGATGAGGGTGACATGGTACACTCCAGCCCTGTTGGTGTGTTTGAAGTGCCTCACATGCCTTCTTCATCTGATGAGAGTGACATGGTACACTCCAGCCCTGTTGGTGTGTCTGAAGTGCCTCACATGCCTTCCTCAGCTGATGAGGGTGACATGGTACACTCCAGCCCTGTTGGTGTGTCTGAAGTGCCTCACATGTCTTCTTCAGCTGATGAGGGTGAGGTACACTCCAGCCCTGTTGGTGTGTCTGAAGTGCCTCACATGCCTTCTTCAGCTAATGAGGGTGAGGTACACTCCAGTCCTGTTGGTGTGTCTGATGTGCCTCACATGCCTTCTTCAGCTGATGAGGGTGACATGGTACACTCCAGCCCTGTTGGTGTGTCTGAAGTGCCTCACATGCCTTCTTCAGCTGATGAGGGTGACATGGTACACTCCAGTCCTGTTGGTGTGTCTGAAGTGCCTCACATGCCTTCTTCATCTGATGAGAGCGACATGGTACACTCCAGCCCTGTTGGTGTGTCTGAAGTGCCTCACATGCCTTCCTCAGCTGATGAGGGTAACATGGTACACTCTAGCCCTGTTGGTGTGTCTGAAGTGCCTCACATGCCTTCTTCAGCTGATGAGGGTGAGGTACACTCCAGCCCTGTTGGTGTGTCTGAAGTGCCTCACATGCCTTCTTCAGCTGATGAGGGTGAGGTACACTCCAGTCCTGTTGGTGTGTCTGATGTGCCTCACATTCCTTCTTCAGCTGATGAGGGTGACATGGTACACTCCAGCCCTGTTGGTGTGTCTGAAGTGCCTCACATGCCTTCTTCAGCTGATGAGGGTGACATGGTACACTCCAGTCCTGTTGGTGTGTCTGAAGTGCCTCACATGCCTTCTTCCTCTGATGAGTGTGACATGGTACACTCCAGCCCTGTTGGTGTGTCTGAAGTGCCTCACATGCCTTCTTCATCTGATAGGGTGACCTGGTACACTCTTGCCCTGTTGGTGTGTCTGAAGTGCCTCACATGCCTTCTTCAGCTGATGAGGGTGACATGGTACACTCCAGTCCTGTTGGTGTGTCTGAAGTGCCTCACATGCCTTCTTCAGCTGATGAGGGTGAGGTACACTCCAGCCCTGTTGGTGTGTTTGAAATGCCTCACATGTCTTCCTCAGCTGATGAGGGTGACATGGTACACTCCAGTCCTGTTGGGCTGTCTGAAGTGCCTCACGTGGCTTCTTCAGCTGATGAGGGTGACATGGTACACTCCAGCCCTGTTGGTGTGTTTGAAGTGTCTCACATGCCTTCCGCAGCTGATGAGGGTGAGGTACACTCCAGTCCTGTTGGTGTGTCTGATGTGCCTCACATGCCTTCCTCAGCTGATGAGGGTGAGGTACACTCCACTCCTGTTGGTGTGTCTGAAGTGCCTCACATGCCTTCTTCAGCTGATGAGGGTGACATGGTAAATTTCAGTCCTGTTGGTGTGTCTGAAGTGCCTCACATGCCTTCATCAGCTAATGAGGGTGACATGTTACTCTCCAGCCCTGTTGGTGTGTCTGAAGTGCCTCACATGCCTTCCTCAGCCAGCTTATGAGGGTGACATGGTACACTCCAGCCCTGTTGGTGTGTTTGAAGTGCCTCACATGCCTTCTTCAGCTGATGAGGGTGACATGGTACACTCCAGTCCTGTTGATGTGTGTGAAGTGCCTCACATGCCCTCCTCAGCTGATGAGGGTGACATGGTACACTCCAGCCCTGTTGGTGTGTCTGAAGTGCCTTACATGCCTTCTTCAGCTGATGAGGGTGAGGTACACTCCAGCCCTGTTGGTGTGTCTGAAGTGCCTCACATGCCTTCTTCAGCTGATGAGGGTGAGGTACACTCCAGCCCTGTTGGTGTGTCTGAAGTGCCTCACATGCCTTCTTCATGTGATGAGTGTGACATGGTACACTTCAGCCCTGTTGGTGTGTCTGAAGTGCCTCACATGCCTTCTTCAGCTGATGAGGGTGAGGTACACTCCAGCCCTGTTGGTGTGTCTGAAGTGCCTCACATGCCTTCCTGAGCTGATGAGGGTGAAGTACACTCCAGTCCTGTTGGTGTGTCTGAAGTGCCTCACGTGCCTTCTTCAGCTGACGAGGGTGACATGGTACACTCCAGTCCTGTTGGTGTGTCTGAAGTGCCTCACATGCCTTCATCAGCTGATGAGGGTGACAAGGTACACTCCAGTCCTGTTGGTGTGTCTGAAGTGCCTCACATGCCTTCCTCAGCTGATGAGGGTGACATGGTACACTCCAGCTCTGTTGGTGTGTCTGAAGTGCCTCACGTGCCTTCTTCAGCTGATGAGGGTGACATGGTAAACTCCAGCCCTGTTGGTGTGTCTGAAGTGCCTCACATGCCTTCTTCAGCTGATGAGGGTGAGGTACACTCCAGCCCTGTTGGTGTGTCTGAAGTGCCTCACATGCCTTCTTCATGTGATGAGTGTGACATGGTACACTCCAGCCCTGTTGGTGTGTCTGAAGTGCCTCACATGCCTTCTTCAGCTGATGAGGGTGAGGTACACTCCAGCCCTGTTGGTGTGTCTGAAGTGCATCACATGCCTTCCTGAGCTGATGAGGGTGAAGTACACTCCAGTCCTGTTGGTGTGTCTGAAGTGCCTCACGTGCCTTCTTCAGCTGATGAGGGTGACATGGTACACTCCAGTCCTGTTGGTGTGTCTGAAGTGCCTCACATGCCTTCATCAGCTGATGAGGGTGACAAGGTACACTCCAGTCCTGTTGGTGTGTCTGAAGTGCCTCACATGCCTTCCTCAGCTGATGAGGGTGACATGGTACACTCCAGCCCTGTTGGTGTGTCTGAAGTGCCTCACATGCCTTCTTCAGCTGATGAGGGTGACATGGTGCACTCCAGTCCTGTTGGTGTGTCTGAAGTGCCTCACATGCCTTCTTCAGCTGATGAGGGTGACATGGTGCACTCCAGCCCTGTTGGTGTGTCTGAAGTGCCTCACATGCCTTCTTCAGCTGATGAGGGTGAGGTACACTCCAGCCCTGTTGGTGTGTCTGAAGTGCCTCACATGCCTTCTTCATGTGATGAGTGTGACATGGTACACTCCAGCTCTGTTGGTGTGTCTGAAGTGCCTCACGTGCCTTCTTCAGCTGATGAGGGTGACATGGTACACTCCAGTCCTGTTGGTGTGTCTGAAGTGCCTCCCGTGCCTTCTTCAGCTGATGAGGGTGAGGTACACTCCAGTCCTGTTGGTGTGTCTGAAGTGCCTCACGTGCCTTCTTCAGCTGATGAGGGTGACAAGGTACACTCCAGTCCTGTTGGTGTGTCTAAAGTGCCTCACATGCCTTCCTCAGCTGACGAGGGTGACATGGTACACTCCAGCCCTGTTGGTGTGTCTGAAGTGCCTCACACGCCTTCCTGAGCTGATGAGGGTGACATGGTACACTCCAGCCCTGTTGGTGTGTCTGAAGTGCCTCACATGTCTTCTTCAGCTGATGAGGGTGAGGTACACTCCAGCCCTGTTGGTGTGTCTGAAGTGCCTCACATGCCTTCTTCAGCTAATGAGGGTGAGGTACACTCCAGCCCTGTTGGTGTGTCTGATGTGCCTCACATGTCTTCTTCAGCTGATGAGGGTGACATGGTACACTCCAGTCCTGTTGGTGTGTCTGAAGTGCCTCACGTGCCTTCTTCAGCTGATGAGGGTGAGGTACACTCCAGCCCTGTTGGTGTGTCTGAAGTGCCTCACATGCCTTCCTTAGCTGATGAGGGTGAAGTACACTCCAGCCCTGTTGGTGTGTCTGAAGTGCCTCACGTGCCTTCTTCAGCTGATGAGGGTGACATGGTACACTCCAGTCCTGTTGGTGTGTCTGAAGTGCCTCACATGCCTTCCTCAGCTGATGAGAGTGACATGGTACACTCCAGCCCTGTTGGTGTGTATGAAGTGCCTCACATGCCTTCCTCAGCTGATGAGAGTGACATGGTATATTCCAGTCCTGTTGGTGTGTCTGAAGTGCCTCACGTGCCTTCTTCAGCTGATGAGAGTGACATGGTACACTCCAGCCCTGTTGGTGTGTCCGACGTGCCTCACATGCCTTCTTCATCTGATGAGGGTGACATGGTACACTCCAGCCCTGTTGGTGTGTCTGAAGTGCCTCACATGCCTTATTCAGCTGATGAGGGTGACATGGTACACTCCAGCCCTGTTGGTGTGTCTGAAGTGCCTCACATGCCTTCTTCAGCTGATGAGGGTGACATGGTGCACTCCAGTCCTGTTGGTGTGTCTGAAGTGCCTCACAAGCCTTCTTCAGCTGATGAGGGTGACATGGTGCACTCTAGCCCTGTTGGTGTGTCTGAAGTGCCTCACATGCCTTCTTCAGCTGATGAGGGTGTCATGGTACACTCCAGCCCTGTTGGTGTGTCTGAAGTGCCTCACATGTCTTTTTCAGCTGATGAGGGTGAGGTACACTCCAGTCCTGTTGGTGTGTCTGAAGTGCCTCACATGCCTTCTTCAGCTGATGAGGGTGACATGGTACATTCCAGTCCTGTTGGTGTGTCTGAAGTGCCTCACATGCCTTCCTCAGCTAATGAGGGTGACATGTTAGTCTCCAGCCCTGTTGGTGTGTCTGAAGTGCCTCACATGCCTTCTTCAGCTGATGAGGGTGACATGGTACACTCCAGCCCTGTTGGTGTGTCTGAAGTGCCTCATATGTCTTTTTCAGCTGATGAGGGTGAGGTACACTCCAGTCCTGTTGGTGTGTCTGAAGTGCCTCTCATGCCTTCTTCAACTGATGAGGGTGACATGGTACACTCCAGCCCTGTTGGTGTGTTTGAAGTGCTTCACATGCCTTCTTCATCTGATGAGAGTGACATGGTACACTCCAGCCCTGTTGGTGTGTCTGAAGTGCCTCACACGCCTTCCTCAGCTGATGAGGGTGACATGGTACACTGCAGCCCTGTTGGTGTGTCTGAAGTGCCTCACATGTCTTCTTCAGCTGATGAGGGTGAGGTACACTCCAGCCCTGTTGGTGTGTCTGAAGTGCCTCACATGCCTTCTTCAGCTAATGAGGGTGAGGTACACTCCAGTCCTGTTGGTGTGTCTGATGTGCCTCACATGCCTTCTTCAGCTGATGAGGGTGACATGGTACACTCCAGCCCTGTTGGTGTGTCTGAAGTGCTTCACATGCCTTCTTCAGCTGATGAGGGTGACATGGTACACTCCAGTCCTGTTGGTGTGTCTGAAGTGCCTCACATGCCTTCTTCAGCTGATGAGGGTGAGGTACACTCCAGTCCTGTTGGTGTGTCTGAAGTGCCTCACATGCCTTCTTCAGCTGATGAGGGTGAGGTACACTCCAGTCCTGTTGGTGTGTCTGAAGTGCCTCACATGCCTTCTTCAGCTGATGAGGGTGACATGGTACACTCCAGTCCTGTTGGTGTGTCTGAAGTGCCTCACATGCCTTCTTCCTCTGATGAGTGTGACATGGTACACTCCAGCCCTGTTGGTGTGTCTGAAGTGCCTCACATGCCTTCTTCATCTGATAGGGTGACCTGGTACACTCCTGCCCTGTTGGTGTGTCTGAAGTGCCTCACATGCCTTATTCAGCTGATGAGGGTGACATGGTACACTCCAGTCCTGTTGGTGTGTCTGAAGTGCCTCACATGCCTTCTTCAGCTGATGAGGGTGAGGTACACTCCAGCCCTGTTGGTGTGTTTGAAATGCCTCACATGTCTTCCTCAGCTGATGAGGGTGACATGGTACACTCCAGTCCTGTTGGGCTGTCTGAAGTGCCTCACGTGGCTTCTTCAGCTGATGAGGGTGAAATTTTACACTCCAGCCCTGTTGGTGTGTCAGAAATGCCTCACATGCCTTCTTCAGCTGATGAGGGTGACATGGTACAATCCAGTCCTGTTGGTGTGTCTGAAGTGCCTGACATGCCTTCTTCAGCTGATGAGGGTGAGGTACACTCCAGCCCTGTTGGTGTGTTTGAAGTGTCTCACATGCCTTCCGCAGCTGATGAGGGTGAGGTACACTCCAGTCCTGTTGGTGTGTCTGATGTGCCTCACATGCCTTCCTCAGCTGATGAGGGTGAGGTACACTCCAGTCCTGTTGGTGTGTCTGAAGTGCCTCACATGCCTTCTTCAGCTGATGAGGGTGACATGGTAAATTTCAGTCCTGTTGGTGTGTCTGAAGTGCCTCACATGCCTTCCTCAGCTAATGAGGGTGACATGTTACTCTCCAGCCCTGTTGGTGTGTCTGAAGTGCCTCACATGCCTTCCTCAGCCAGCTTATGAGGGTGACATGGTACACTCCAGCCCTGTTGGTGTGTTTGAAGTGCCTCACATGCCTTCTTCAGCTGATGAGGGTGACATGGTACACTCCAGTCCTGTTGATGTGTGTGAAGTGCCTCACATGCCCTCCTCAGCTGATGAGGGTGACATGGTACAATCCAGTCCTGTTGGTGTGTCTGAAGTGCCTGACATGCCTTCTTCAGCTGATGAGGGTGACATGGTACACTCCAGCCCTGTTGGTGTGTCTGAAGTGCCTTACATGCCTTCTTCAGCTGATGAGGGTGAGGTACACTCCAGCCCTGTTGGTGTGTCTGAAGTGCCTCACATGCCTTCTTCATGTGATGAGTGTGACATGGTACACTCCAGCCCTGTTGGTGTGTCTGAAGTGCCTCACATGCCTTCTTCAGCTGATGAGGGTGAGGTACACTCCAGCCCTGTTGGTGTGTCTGAAGTGCCTCACATGCCTTCCTGAGCTGATGAGGGTGAAGTGCACTCCAGTCCTGTTGGTGTGTCTGAAGTGCCTCACGTGCCTTCTTCAGCTGATGAGGGTGACATGGTACACTCCAGTCCTGTTGGTGTGTCTGAAGTGCCTCACATGCCTTCATCAGCTGATGAGGGTGACAAGGTACACTCCAGTCCTGTTGGTGTGTCTGAAGTGCCTCACATGCCTTCCTCAGCTGATGAGGGTGACATGGTACACTCCAGCTCTGTTGGTGTGTCTGAAGTGCCTCGCGTGCCTTCTTCAGCTGATTAGGGTGACATGGTACACTCCAGCCCTGTTGGTGTGTCTGAAGTGCCTCACATGCCTTCTTCAGCTGATGAGGGTGAGGTACACTCCAGCCCTGTTGGTGTGTCTGAAGTGCCTCACATGCCTTCTTCATGTGATGAGTGTGACATGGTACACTCCAGCCCTGTTGGTGTGTCTGAAGTGCCTCACATGCCTTCTTCAGCTGATGAGGGTGAGGTACACTCCAGCCCTGTTGGTGTGTCTGAAGTGCCTCACATGCCTTCCTGAGCTGATGAGGGTGAAGTACACTCCAGTCCTGTTGGTGTGTCTGAAGTGCCTCACGTGCCTTCTTCAGCTGATGAGGGTGACATGGTACACTCCAGTCCTGGTGGTGTGTCTGAAGTGCCTCACATGCCTTCATCAGCTGATGAGGGTGACAAGGTACACTCCAGTCCTGTTGGTGTGTCTGAAGTGCCTCACATGCCTTCCTCAGCTGATGAGGGTGACATGGTACACTCCAGCCCTGTTGGTGTGTCTGAAGTGCCTCACATGCCTTCTTCAGCTGATGAGGGTGACATGGTGCACTCCAGTCCTGTTGGTGTGTCTGAAGTGCCTCACATGCCTTCTTCAGCTGATGAGGGTGACATGGTGCACTCCAGCCCTGTTGGTGTGTCTGAAGTGCCTCACATACCTTCTTCAGCTGATGAGGGTGAGGTACACTCCAGCCCTGTTGGTGTGTTCGAAGTGCCTCACATGCCTTCTTCATGTGATGAGTGTGACATGGTACACTCCAGCTCTGTTGGTGTGTCTGAAGTGCCTCACGTGCCTTCTTCAGCTGATGAGGGTGACATGGTACACTCCAGTCCTGTTGGTGTGTCTGAAGTGCCTCACATGCCTTCTTCAGCTGATGAGGGTGAGGTACACTCCAGTCCTGTTGGTGTGTCTGAAGTTCCTCATGTGCCTTCTTCAGCTGACGAGGGTGACAAGGTACACTCCAGTCCTGTTGGTGTGTCTGAAGTGCCTCACGTGCCTTCTTCAGCTGATGAGGGTGACAAGGTACACTCCAGTCCTGTTGGTGTGTCTAAAGTGCCTCACATGCCTTTCTCAGCTGACGAGGGTGACATGGTACACCCCAGCCCTGTTGGTGTGTCTGAAGTGCCTCACATGCCTTCTTCAGCTGATGAGGGTGACATTGTACACTCCAGCCCTGTTGGTGTGTCTTAAGTGCCTCACATGCCTACTTTAGCTGATGAGGGTGACATGGTACACTCCAGCCCTGTTGGTGTGTCTGAAGTGCCTCACATGTCTTTTTCAGCTGATGAGGGTGAGGTACACTCCAGTCCTGTTGGTGTGTCTGAAGTGCCTCATGTGCCTTCTTCAGCTGATGAGGGTGACATGGTACACTCCAGTCCTGTTGGTGTGTCTGAAGTGCCTCACGTGCCTTCTTCAGCTGATGAGGGTGAGGTACACTCCAGCCCTGTTGGTGTGTCTGAAGTGCCTCACATGCCTTCCTGAGCTGATGAGGGTGAAGTACACTCCAGCCCTGTTGGTGTGTCTGAAGTGCCTCACGTGCCTTCTTCAGCTGATGAGGGTGACATGGTACACTCCAGTCCTGTTGGTATGTCTGAAGTGCCTCACATGCCTTCCTCGGCTGATGAGGGTGACATGGTACACTCCAGCCCTGTTGGTGTGTATGAAGTGCCTCACATGCCTTCCTCAGCTGATGAGAGTGACATGGTATATTCCAGTCCTGTTGGTGTGTCTGAAGTGCCTCACGTGCCTTCTTCAGCTGATGAGAGTGACATGGTACACTCCAGCCCTGTTGGTGTGTCCGACGTGCCTCACATGCCTTCTTCATCTGATGAGGGTGACATGGTACACTCCAGCCCTGTTGGTGTGTCCGAAGTGCCTCACATGCCTTATTCAGCTGATGAGGGTGACATGGTACACTCCAGTCCTGTTGGTGTGTCTGAAGTGCCTCACATGCCTTCTTCAGCTGATGAGGGTGAGGTACACTCCAGCCCTGTTGGTGTGTCTGAAATGCCTCACATGTCTTCCTCAGCTGATGAGGGTGACATGGTACACTCCAGTCCTGTTGGGCTGTCTGAAGTGCCTCACGTGGCTTCTTCAGCTGATGAGGGTGACATGGTACACTCCAGCCCTGTTGGTGTGTCAGAAATGCCTCACATGCCTTCTTCAGCTGATGAGGGTGACATGGTACAATCCAGTCCTGTTGGTGTGTCTGAAGTGCCTGACATGCCTTCTTCAGCTGATGAGGGTGACCTGGTACACTCCAGCCCTGTTGGTGTGTTTGAAGTGTCTCACATGCCTTCCGCAGCTGATGAGGGTGAGGTACACTCCAGTCCTGTTGGTGTGTCTGATGTGCCTCACATGCCTTCCTCAGCTGATGAGGGTGAGGTACACTCCAGTCCTGTTGGTGTGTCTGAAGTGCCTCACATGCCTTCTTCAGCTGATGAGGGTGACATGGTACATTCCAGTCCTGTTGGTGTGTCTGAAGTGCCTCACATGCCTTCCTCAGCTAATGAGGGTGACATGTTACTCTCCAGCCCTGTTGGTGTGTCTGAAGTGCCTCACATGCCTTCCTCAGCCAGCTGATGAGGGTGACATGGTACACTCCAGCCCTGTTGGTGTGTTTGAAGTGCCTCACATGCCTTCTTCAGCTGATGAGGGTGACATGGTACACTCCAGCGCTGTTGGTGTGTCTGAAGTGCCTGACATGTCTTTTTCAGCTGATGAGGGTGAGGTACACTCCAGTCCTGTTGGTGTGTCTGAAGTGCCTCTCATGCCTTCTTCAACTGATGAAGGTGACATGGTACACTCCAGCCCTGTTGGTGTGTTTGAAGTGCTTCACATGCCTTCTTCATCTGATGAGAGTGACATGGTACACTCCAGCCCTGTTGGTGTGTCTGAAGTGCCTCACATGCCTTCCTCAGCTGATGAGGGTGACATGGTACACTCCAGCCCTGTTGGTGTGTCTGAAGTGCCTCACATGTCTTCTTCAGCTGATGAGGGTGAGGTACACTCCAGCCCTGTTGGTGTGTCTGAAGTGCCTCACATGCCTTCCTGAGCTGATGAGGGTGAAGTACACTCCAGTCCTGTTGGTGTGTCTGAAGTGCCTCACGTGCCTTCTTCAGCTGATGAGGGTGACATGGTACACTCCAGTCCTGTTGGTATGTCTGAAGTGCCTCACATGCCTTCCTCGGCTGATGAGGGTGACATGGTACACTCCAGCCCTGTTGGTGTGTATGAAGTGCCTCACATGCCTTCCTCAGCTGATGAGAGTGACATGGTATATTCCAGTCCTGTTGGTGTGTCTGAAGTGCCTCACGTGCCTTCTTCAGCTGATGAGAGTGACATGGTACACTCCAGCCCTGTTGGTGTGTCCGACGTGCCTCACATGCCTTCTTCATCTGATGAGGGTGACATGGTACACTCCAGCCCTGTTGGTGTGTCCGAAGTGCCTCACATGCCTTATTCAGCTGATGAGGGTGACATGGTACACTCCAGTCCTGTTGGTGTGTCTGAAGTGCCTCACATGCCTTCTTCAGCTGATGAGGGTGAGGTACACTCCAGCCCTGTTGGTGTGTCTGAAATGCCTCACATGTCTTCCTCAGCTGATGAGGGTGACATGGTACACTCCAGTCCTGTTGGGCTGTCTGAAGTGCCTCACGTGGCTTCTTCAGCTGATGAGGGTGACATGGTACACTCCAGCCCTGTTGGTGTGTCAGAAATGCCTCACATGCCTTCTTCAGCTGATGAGGGTGACATGGTACAATCCAGTCCTGTTGGTGTGTCTGAAGTGCCTGACATGCCTTCTTCAGCTGATGAGGGTGACCTGGTACACTCCAGCCCTGTTGGTGTGTTTGAAGTGTCTCACATGCCTTCCGCAGCTGATGAGGGTGAGGTACACTCCAGTCCTGTTGGTGTGTCTGATGTGCCTCACATGCCTTCCTCAGCTGATGAGGGTGAGGTACACTCCAGTCCTGTTGGTGTGTCTGAAGTGCCTCACATGCCTTCTTCAGCTGATGAGGGTGACATGGTACATTCCAGTCCTGTTGGTGTGTCTGAAGTGCCTCACATGCCTTCCTCAGCTAATGAGGGTGACATGTTACTCTCCAGCCCTGTTGGTGTGTCTGAAGTGCCTCACATGCCTTCCTCAGCCAGCTGATGAGGGTGACATGGTACACTCCAGCCCTGTTGGTGTGTTTGAAGTGCCTCACATGCCTTCTTCAGCTGATGAGGGTGACATGGTACACTCCAGCGCTGTTGGTGTGTCTGAAGTGCCTGACATGTCTTTTTCAGCTGATGAGGGTGAGGTACACTCCAGTCCTGTTGGTGTGTCTGAAGTGCCTCTCATGCCTTCTTCAACTGATGAAGGTGACATGGTACACTCCAGCCCTGTTGGTGTGTTTGAAGTGCTTCACATGCCTTCTTCATCTGATGAGAGTGACATGGTACACTCCAGCCCTGTTGGTGTGTCTGAAGTGCATCACACGCCTTCCTCAGCTGATGAGGGTGACATGGTACACTCCAGCCCTGTTGGTGTGTCTGAAGTGCCTCACATGTCTTCTTCAGCTGATGAGGGTGAGGTACACTCCAGCCCTGTTGGTGTGTCTGAAGTGCCTCACATGCCTTCTTCAGCTAATGAGGGTGAGGTACACTCCAGTCCTGTTGGTGTGTCTGATGTGCCTCACATGCCTTCTTCAGCTGATGAGGGTGACATGGTACACTCCAGCCCTGTTGGTGTGTCTGAAGTGCCTCACATGCCTTCTTCAGCTGATGAGGGTGACATGGTACACTCCAGTCCTGTTGGTGTGTCTGAAGTGCCTCACATGCCTTCTTCATCTGATGAGAGCGACATGGTACACTCCAGCCCTGTTGGTGTGTCTGAAGTGCCTCACATGCCTTCCTCAGCTGATGAGGGTAACATGGTACACTCCAGCCCTGTTGGTGTGTCTGAAGTGCCTCACATGCCTTCTTCAGCTGATGAGGGTGAGGTACACTCCAGCCCTGTTGGTGTGTCTGAAGTGCCTCACATGCCTTCTTCAGCTGATGAGGGTGAGGTACACTCCAGTCCTGTTGGTGTGTCTGATGTGCCTCACATGCCTTCTTCAGCTGATGAGGGTGACATGGTACACTCCAGCCCTGTTGGTGTGTCTGAAGTGCCTCACATGCCTTCTTCAGCTGATGAGGGTGACATGGTACACTCCAGTCCTGTTGGTGTGTCTGAAGTGCCTCACATGCCTTCTTCCTCTGATGAGTGTGACATGGTACACTCCAGCCCTGTTGGTGTGTCTGAAGTGCCTCACATGCCTTCTTCATCTGATAGGGTGACCTGGTACACTCCTGCCCTGTTGGTGTGTCTGAAGTGCCTCACATGCCTTCTTCAGCTGATGAGGGTGACATGGTACACTCCAGTCCTGTTGGTGTGTCTGAAGTGCCTCACATGCCTTCTTCAGCTGATGAGGGTGAGGTACACTCCAGCCCTGTTGGTGTGTTTGAAATGCCTCACATGTCTTCCTCAGCTGATGAGGGTGACATGGTACACTCCAGTCCTGTTGGGCTGTCTGAAGTGCCTCACGTGGCTTCTTCAGCTGATGAGGGTGACATGGTACACTCCAGCCCTGTTGGTGTGTCAGAAATGCCTCACATGCCTTCTTCAGCTGATGAGGGTGACATGGTACAATCCAGTCCTGTTGGTGTGTCTGAAGTGCCTGACATGCCTTCTTCAGCTGATGAGGGTGAGGTACACTCCAGCCCTGTTGGTGTGTTTGAAGTGTCTCACATGCCTTCCGCAGCTGATGAGGGTGAGGTACACTCCAGTCCTGTTGGTGTGTCTGATGTGCCTCACATGCCTTCCTCAGCTGATGAGGGTGAGGTACACTCCAGTCCTGTTGGTGTGTCTGAAGTGCCTCACATGCCTTCTTCAGCTGATGAGGGTGACATGGTAAATTTCAGTCCTGTTGGTGTGTCTGAAGTGCCTCACATGCCTTCCTCAGCTAATGAGGGTGACATGTTACTCTCCAGCCCTGTTGGTGTGTCTGAAGTGCCTCACATGCCTTCCTCAGCCAGCTTATGAGGGTGACATGGTACACTCCAGCCCTGTTGGTGTGTTTGAAGTGCCTCACATGCCTTCTTCAGCTGATGAGGGTGACATGGTACACTCCAGTCCTGTTGATGTGTGTGAAGTGCCTCACATGCCCTCCTCAGCTGATGAGGGTGACATGGTACACTCCAGCCCTGTTGGTGTGTCTGAAGTGCCTTACATGCCTTCTTCAGCTGATGAGGGTGAGGTACACTCCAGCCCTGTTGGTGTGTCTGAAGTGCCTCACATGCCTTCTTCAGCTGATGAGGGTGAGGTACACTCCAGCCCTGTTGGTGTGTCTGAAGTGCCTCACATGCCTTCTTCATGTGATGAGTGTGACATGGTACACTTCAGCCCTGTTGGTGTGTCTGAAGTGCCTCACATGCCTTCTTCAGCTGATGAGGGTGAGGTACACTCCAGCCCTGTTGGTGTGTCTGAAGTGCCTCACATGCCTTCCTGAGCTGATGAGGGTGAAGTACACTCCAGTCCTGTTGGTGTGTCTGAAGTGCCTCACGTGCCTTCTTCAGCTGACGAGGGTGACATGGTACACTCCAGTCCTGTTGGTGTGTCTGAAGTGCCTCACATGCCTTCATCAGCTGATGAGGGTGACAAGGTACACTCCAGTCCTGTTGGTGTGTCTGAAGTGCCTCACATGCCTTCCTCAGCTGATGAGGGTGACATGGTACACTCCAGCTCTGTTGGTGTGTCTGAAGTGCCTCACGTGCCTGCTTCAGCTGATGAGGGTGACATGGTAAACTCCAGCCCTGTTGGTGTGTCTGAAGTGCCTCACATGCCTTCTTCAGCTGATGAGGGTGAGGTACACTCCAGCCCTGTTGGTGTGTCTGAAGTGCCTCACATGCCTTCTTCATGTGATGAGTGTGACATGGTACACTCCAGCCCTGTTGGTGTGTCTGAAGTGCCTCACATGCCTTCTTCAGCTGATGAGGATGAGGTACACTCCAGCCCTGTTGGTGTGTCTGAAGTGCCTCACATGCCTTCCTGAGCTGATGAGGGTGAAGTACACTCCAGTCCTGTTGGTGTGTCTGAAGTGCCTCACGTGCCTTCTTCAGCTGATGAGGGTGACATGGTACACTCCAGTCCTGTTGGTGTGTCTGAAGTGCCTCACATGCCTTCATCAGCTGATGAGGGTGACAAGGTACACTCCAGTCCTGTTGGTGTGTCTGAAGTGCCTCACATGCCTTCCTCAGCTGATGAGGGTGACATGGTACACTCCAGCCCTGTTGGTGTGTCTGAAGTGCCTCACATGCCTTCTTCAGCTGATGAGGGTGACATGGTGCACTCCAGTCCTGTTGGTGTGTCTGAAGTGCCTCACATGCCTTCTTCAGCTGATGAGGGTGACATGGTGCACTCCAGCCCTGTTGGTGTGTCTGAAGTGCCTCACATGCCTTCTTCAGCTGATGAGGGTGAGGTACACTCCAGCCCTGTTGGTGTGTCTGAAGTGCCTCACATGCCTTCTTCATGTGATGAGTGTGACATGGTACACTCCAGCTCTGTTGGTGTGTCTGAAGTGCCTCACGTGCCTTCTTCAGCTGATGAGGGTGACATGGTACACTCCAGTCCTGTTGGTGTGTCTGAAGTGCCTCCCGTGCCTTCTTCAGCTGATGAGGGTGAGGTACACTCCAGTCCTGTTGGTGTGTCTGAAGTGCCTCACGTGCCTTCTTCAGCTGATGAGGGTGACAAGGTACACTCCAGTCCTGTTGGTGTGTCTAAAGTGCCTCACATGCCTTCCTCAGCTGACGAGGGTGACATGGTACACTCCAGCCCTGTTGGTGTGTCTGAAGTGCCTCACACGCCTTCCTGAGCTGATGAGGGTGACATGGTACACTCCAGCCCTGTTGGTGTGTCTGAAGTGCCTCACATGCCTTCTTCAGCTGATGAGGGTGAGGTACACTCCAGCCCTGTTGGTGTGTCTGAAGTGCCTCACATGCCTTCCTCAGCTGATGAGGGTGACATGGTACACTCCAGCCCTGTTGGTGTGTCTGAAGTGCCTCACGTGCCTTCTTCAGCTGATGAGGGTGACATGGTAAACTCCAGCCCTGTTGGTGTGTCTGAAGTGCCTCACATGCCTTCTTCAGCTGATGAGGGTGAGGTACACTCCAGCCCTGTTGGTGTGTCTGAAGTGCCTCACATGCCTTCTTCATGTGATGAGGGTGACATGGTACACTCCAGGCCTGTTGGTGTGTCTGAAGTGCCTCACATGCCTTCTTCAGCTGATGAGGGTGAGGTACACTCCAGCCCTGTTGGTGTGTCTGAAGTGCCTCACATGCCTTCCTGAGCTGATGAGGGTGAAGTACACTCCAGTCCTGTTGGTGTGTCTGAAGTGCCTCACGTGCCTTCTTCAGCTCATTAGGGTGACATGGTACACTCCAGTCCTGTTGGTGTGTCTGAAGTGCCTCACATGCCTTCATCAGCTGATGAGGGTGACATGGTACACTCCAGTCCTGTTGGTGTGTCTGAAGTGCCTCACATGCCTTCCTCAGCTGATGAGGGTGACATGGTACACTCCAGCCCTGTTGGTGTGTCTGAAGTGCCTCACATGCCTTCTTCAGCTGATGAGGGTGACATGGTACACTCCAGTCCTGTTGGTGTGTCTGAAGTGCCTCACATGCCTTCTTCAGCTGATGAGGGTGACATGGTGCACTCCAGCCCTGTTGGTGTGTCTGAAGTGCCTCACATGCCTTCTTCAGCTGATGAGGGTGAGGTACACTCCAGCCCTGTTGGTGTGTCTGAAGTGCCTCACATGCCTTCTTCATGTGATGAGTGTGACATGGTACACTCCAGCTCTGTTGGTGTGTCTGAAGTGCCTCACGTGCCTTCTTCAGCTGATGAGGGTGACATGGTACACTCCAGTCCTGTTGGTGTGTCTGAAGTGCCTCCCGTGCCTTCTTCAGCTGATGAGGGTGAGGTACACTCCAGTCCTGTTGGTGTGTCTGAAGTGCCTCACGTGCCTTCTTCAGCTGATGAGGGTGACAAGGTACACTCCAGTCCTGTTGGTGTGTCTAAAGTGCCTCACATGCCTTCCTCAGCTGACGAGGGTGACATGGTACACTCCAGCCCTGTTGGTGTGTCTGAAGTGCCTCACACGCCTTCCTGAGCTGATGAGGGTGACATGGTACACTCCAGCCCTGTTGGTGTGTCTGAAGTGCCTCACATGTCTTCTTCAGCTGATGAGGGTGAGGTACACTCCAGCCCTGTTGGTGTGTCTGAAGTGCCTCACATGCCTTCTTCAGCTAATGAGGGTGAGGTACACTCCAGTCCTGTTGGTGTGTCTGATGTGCCTCACATGCCTTCTTCAGCTGATGAGGGTGACATGGTACACTCCAGTCCTGTTGGTGTGTCTGAAGTGCCTCACGTGCCTTCTTCAGCTGATGAGGGTGAGGTACACTCCAGCCCTGTTGGTGTGTCTGAAGTGCCTCACATGCCTTCCTGAGCTGATGAGGGTGAAGTACACTCCAGTCCTGTTGGTGTGTCTAAAGTGCCTCACGTGCCTTCTTCAGCTGACGAGGGTGACATGGTACACCCCAGCCCTGTTGGTGTGTCTGAAGTGCCTCACATGCCTTCTTCAGCTGATGAGGGTGACATTGTACACTCCAGCCCTATTGGTGTGTCTTAAGTGCCTCACATGCCTACTTTAGCTGATGAGGGTGACATGGTACACTCCAGCCCTGTTGGTGTGTCTGAAGTGCCTCACATGTCTTTTTCAGCTGATGAGGGTGAGGTACACTCCAGCCCTGTTGGTGTGTCTGAAGTGCCTCACATGCCTTCCTGAGCTGATGAGGGTGAAGTACACTCCAGCCCTGTTGGTGTGTCTGAAGTGCCTCACGTGCCTTCTTCAGCTGATGAGGGTGACATGGTACACTCCAGTCCTGTTGGTATGTCTGAAGTGCCTCACATGCCTTCCTCGGCTGATGAGGGTGACATGGTACACTCCAGCCCTGTTGGTGTGTATGAAGTGCCTCACATGCCTTCCTCAGCTGATGAGAGTGACATGGTATATTCCAGTCCTGTTGGTGTGTCTGAAGTGCCTCACGTGCCTTCTTCAGCTGATGAGAGTGACATGGTACACTCCAGCCCTGTTGGTGTGTCCGACGTGCCTCACATGCCTTCTTCATCTGATGAGGGTGACATGGTACACTCCAGCCCTGTTGGTGTGTCCGAAGTGCCTCACATGCCTTATTCAGCTGATGAGGGTGACATGGTACACTCCAGTCCTGTTGGTGTGTCTGAAGTGCCTCACATGCCTTCTTCAGCTGATGAGGGTGAGGTACACTCCAGCCCTGTTGGTGTGTCTGAAATGCCTCACATGTCTTCCTCAGCTGATGAGGGTGACATGGTACACTCCAGTCCTGTTGGGCTGTCTGAAGTGCCTCACGTGGCTTCTTCAGCTGATGAGGGTGACATGGTACACTCCAGCCCTGTTGGTGTGTCAGAAATGCCTCACATGCCTTCTTCAGCTGATGAGGGTGACATGGTACAATCCAGTCCTGTTGGTGTGTCTGAAGTGCCTGACATGCCTTCTTCAGCTGATGAGGGTGACCTGGTACACTCCAGCCCTGTTGGTGTGTTTGAAGTGTCTCACATGCCTTCCGCAGCTGATGAGGGTGAGGTACACTCCAGTCCTGTTGGTGTGTCTGATGTGCCTCACATGCCTTCCTCAGCTGATGAGGGTGAGGTACACTCCAGTCCTGTTGGTGTGTCTGAAGTGCCTCACATGCCTTCTTCAGCTGATGAGGGTGACATGGTACATTCCAGTCCTGTTGGTGTGTCTGAAGTGCCTCACATGCCTTCCTCAGCTAATGAGGGTGACATGTTACTCTCCAGCCCTGTTGGTGTGTCTGAAGTGCCTCACATGCCTTCCTCAGCCAGCTGATGAGGGTGACATGGTACACTCCAGCCCTGTTGGTGTGTTTGAAGTGCCTCACATGCCTTCTTCAGCTGATGAGGGTGACATGGTACACTCCAGCGCTGTTGGTGTGTCTGAAGTGCCTGACATGTCTTTTTCAGCTGATGAGGGTGAGGTACACTCCAGTCCTGTTGGTGTGTCTGAAGTGCCTCTCATGCCTTCTTCAACTGATGAAGGTGACATGGTACACTCCAGCCCTGTTGGTGTGTTTGAAGTGCTTCACATGCCTTCTTCATCTGATGAGAGTGACATGGTACACTCCAGCCCTGTTGGTGTGTCTGAAGTGCATCACACGCCCTCCTCAGCTGATGAGGGTGACATGGTACACTCCAGCCCTGTTGGTGTGTCTGAAGTGCCTCACATGTCTTCTTCAGCTGATGAGGGTGAGGTACACTCCAGCCCTGTTGGTGTGTCTGAAGTGCCTCACATGCCTTCCTGAGCTGATGAGGGTGAAGTACACTCCAGCCCTGTTGGTGTGTCTGAAGTGCCTCACGTGCCTTCTTCAGCTGATGAGGGTGACATGGTACACTCCAGTCCTGTTGGTATGTCTGAAGTGCCTCACATGCCTTCCTCGGCTGATGAGGGTGACATGGTACACTCCAGCCCTGTTGGTGTGTATGAAGTGCCTCACATGCCTTCCTCAGCTGATGAGAGTGACATGGTATATTCCAGTCCTGTTGGTGTGTCTGAAGTGCCTCACGTGCCTTCTTCAGCTGATGAGAGTGACATGGTACACTCCAGCCCTGTTGGTGTGTCCGACGTGCCTCACATGCCTTCTTCATCTGATGAGGGTGACATGGTACACTCCAGCCCTGTTGGTGTGTCCGAAGTGCCTCACATGCCTTATTCAGCTGATGAGGGTGACATGGTACACTCCAGTCCTGTTGGTGTGTCTGAAGTGCCTCACATGCCTTCTTCAGCTGATGAGGGTGAGGTACACTCCAGCCCTGTTGGTGTGTCTGAAATGCCTCACATGTCTTCCTCAGCTGATGAGGGTGACATGGTACACTCCAGTCCTGTTGGGCTGTCTGAAGTGCCTCACGTGGCTTCTTCAGCTGATGAGGGTGACATGGTACACTCCAGCCCTGTTGGTGTGTCAGAAATGCCTCACATGCCTTCTTCAGCTGATGAGGGTGACATGGTACAATCCAGTCCTGTTGGTGTGTCTGAAGTGCCTGACATGCCTTCTTCAGCTGATGAGGGTGACCTGGTACACTCCAGCCCTGTTGGTGTGTTTGAAGTGTCTCACATGCCTTCCGCAGCTGATGAGGGTGAGGTACACTCCAGTCCTGTTGGTGTGTCTGATGTGCCTCACATGCCTTCCTCAGCTGATGAGGGTGAGGTACACTCCAGTCCTGTTGGTGTGTCTGAAGTGCCTCACATGCCTTCTTCAGCTGATGAGGGTGACATGGTACATTCCAGTCCTGTTGGTGTGTCTGAAGTGCCTCACATGCCTTCCTCAGCTAATGAGGGTGACATGTTACTCTCCAGCCCTGTTGGTGTGTCTGAAGTGCCTCACATGCCTTCCTCAGCCAGCTGATGAGGGTGACATGGTACACTCCAGCCCTGTTGGTGTGTTTGAAGTGCCTCACATGCCTTCTTCAGCTGATGAGGGTGACATGGTACACTCCAGCGCTGTTGGTGTGTCTGAAGTGCCTGACATGTCTTTTTCAGCTGATGAGGGTGAGGTACACTCCAGTCCTGTTGGTGTGTCTGAAGTGCCTCTCATGCCTTCTTCAACTGATGAAGGTGACATGGTACACTCCAGCCCTGTTGGTGTGTTTGAAGTGCTTCACATGCCTTCTTCATCTGATGAGAGTGACATGGTACACTCCAGCCCTGTTGGTGTGTCTGAAGTGCATCACACGCCTTCCTCAGCTGATGAGGGTGACATGGTACACTCCAGCCCTGTTGGTGTGTCTGAAGTGCCTCACATGTCTTCTTCAGCTGATGAGGGTGAGGTACACTCCAGCCCTGTTGGTGTGTCTGAAGTGCCTCACATGCCTTCTTCAGCTAATGAGGGTGAGGTACACTCCAGTCCTGTTGGTGTGTCTGATGTGCCTCACATGCCTTCTTCAGCTGATGAGGGTGACATGGTACACTCCAGCCCTGTTGGTGTGTCTGAAGTGCCTCACATGCCTTCTTCAGCTGATGAGGGTGACATGGTACACTCCAGTCCTGTTGGTGTGTCTGAAGTGCCTCACATGCCTTCTTCATCTGATGAGAGCGACATGGTACACTCCAGCCCTGTTGGTGTGTCTGAAGTGCCTCACATGCCTTCCTCAGCTGATGAGGGTAACATGGTACACTCCAGCCCTGTTGGTGTGTCTGAAGTGCCTCACATGCCTTCTTCAGCTGATGAGGGTGAGGTACACTCCAGCCCTGTTGGTGTGTCTGAAGTGCCTCACATGCCTTCTTCAGCTGATGAGGGTGAGGTACACTCCAGTCCTGTTGGTGTGTCTGATGTGCCTCACATGCCTTCTTCAGCTGATGAGGGTGACATGGTACACTCCAGCCCTGTTGGTGTGTCTGAAGTGCCTCACATGCCTTCTTCAGCTGATGAGGGTGACATGGTACACTCCAGTCCTGTTGGTGTGTCTGAAGTGCCTCACATGCCTTCTTCCTCTGATGAGTGTGACATGGTACACTCCAGCCCTGTTGGTGTGTCTGAAGTGCCTCACATGCCTTCTTCATCTGATAGGGTGACCTGGTACACTCCTGCCCTGTTGGTGTGTCTGAAGTGCCTCACATGCCTTCTTCAGCTGATGAGGGTGACATGGTACACTCCAGTCCTGTTGGTGTGTCTGAAGTGCCTCACATGCCTTCTTCAGCTGATGAGGGTGAGGTACACTCCAGCCCTGTTGGTGTGTTTGAAATGCCTCACATGTCTTCCTCAGCTGATGAGGGTGACATGGTACACTCCAGTCCTTTTGGGCTGTCTGAAGTGCCTCACGTGGCTTCTTCAGCTGATGAGGGTGACATGGTACACTCCAGCCCTGTTGGTGTGTCAGAAATGCCTCACATGCCTTCTTCAGCTGATGAGGGTGACATGGTACAATCCAGTCCTGTTGGTGTGTCTGAAGTGCCTGACATGCCTTCTTCAGCTGATGAGGGTGAGGTACACTCCAGCCCTGTTGGTGTGTTTGAAGTGTCTCACATGCCTTCCGCAGCTGATGAGGGTGAGGTACACTCCAGTCCTGTTGGTGTGTCTGATGTGCCTCACATGCCTTCCTCAGCTGATGAGGGTGAGGTACACTCCAGTCCTGTTGGTGTGTCTGAAGTGCCTCACATGCCTTCTTCAGCTGATGAGGGTGACATGGTAAATTTCAGTCCTGTTGGTGTGTCTGAAGTGCCTCACATGCCTTCCTCAGCTAATGAGGGTGACATGTTACTCTCCAGCCCTGTTGGTGTGTCTGAAGTGCCTCACATGCCTTCCTCAGCCAGCTTATGAGGGTGACATGGTACACTCCAGCCCTGTTGGTGTGTTTGAAGTGCCTCACATGCCTTCTTCAGCTGATGAGGGTGACATGGTACACTCCAGTCCTGTTGATGTGTGTGAAGTGCCTCACATGCCCTCCTCAGCTGATGAGGGTGACATGGTACACTCCAGCCCTGTTGGTGTGTCTGAAGTGCCTTACATGCCTTCTTCAGCTGATGAGGGTGAGGTACACTCCAGCCCTGTTGGTGTGTCTGAAGTGCCTCACATGCCTTCTTCAGCTGATGAGGGTGAGGTACACTCCAGCCCTGTTGGTGTGTCTGAAGTGCCTCACATGCCTTCTTCATGTGATGAGTGTGACATGGTACACTTCAGCCCTGTTGGTGTGTCTGAAGTGCCTCACATGCCTTCTTCAGCTGATGAGGGTGAGGTACACTCCAGCCCTGTTGGTGTGTCTGAAGTGCCTCACATGCCTTCCTGAGCTGATGAGGGTGAAGTACACTCCAGTCCTGTTGGTGTGTCTGAAGTGCCTCACGTGCCTTCTTCAGCTGACGAGGGTGACATGGTACACTCCAGTCCTGTTGGTGTGTCTGAAGTGCCTCACATGCCTTCATCAGCTGATGAGGGTGACAAGGTACACTCCAGTCCTGTTGGTGTGTCTGAAGTGCCTCACATGCCTTCCTCAGCTGATGAGGGTGACATGGTACACTCCAGCTCTGTTGGTGTGTCTGAAGTGCCTCACGTGCCTTCTTCAGCTGATGAGGGTGACATGGTAAACTCCAGCCCTGTTGGTGTGTCTGAAGTGCCTCACATGCCTTCTTCAGCTGATGAGGGTGAGGTACACTCCAGCCCTGTTGGTGTGTCTGAAGTGCCTCACATGCCTTCTTCATGTGATGAGTGTGACATGGTACACTCCAGCCCTGTTGGTGTGTCTGAAGTGCCTCACATGCCTTCTTCAGCTGATGAGGATGAGGTACACTCCAGCCCTGTTGGTGTGTCTGAAGTGCCTCACATGCCTTCCTGAGCTGATGAGGGTGAAGTA